>APFE030808596.1:1210-16286 GCA_000404065.3 Pinus taeda
CCAAGAGGACTGCCTTCAAGATTCTACAGGCAGGCTACTATTGGCCCACTCTTCATGAAGATGTCAGAAGATATATCAGCAAATGTGACCGATGCCAAAGGATGGGGAAACCAACCCCAAGGAACGAAATGCCTCTCCAACGTCAAGTGACTCTTGAGCCATTTGAGAAGTAGGGTATGGACTTTGTGGGCCCTATCAACCCTCCTTCAAGGCAAAAATATTACATCATTGTGTGCACAGATTATCTGACAAAGTGGGTAGAGACCAAAGCAATCAAAGCAGCAACAGAAGAAAAGGTGGCCTAGTTTTTAAGAGAAAACATTTTCTACAAATTTGGCTACCCAAGAGAGTTAGTCACCGATCAAGGAAGCCATTTCACCTCCAATTTGATTGAATACCTACTCGCTCATCACAAAATCAAGCATAGGACTTCCACCCCATATCATCCTCAAGCGAATGGGCAAATGGAAGTCACCAACAGAGCATTAGAGGGGATCTTGACTAAGGTGGTGAGCAGTAGCAGAAGGGATTGGGTAGATCGCCTGGTTGAGGCCACTTAGGCCTACAACACCACTTGGAAGACCACAACCAGTTTCACACCCTATGAGCTGGTCTATGGGAAGAGAGCTTTGCTGTCAATCGAGTTCGAATACAACACATTGAGGATGGCAGCTCAGCTGGACCTAGATCTCAGCCATGCTCAACAAGAAAGGTTAATGCAGCTAAATGGGTTAGATGAACTTCGAATGCAGGCCCTCCACCACTCAGAAGTGACTCAACTTCAGAGGAAAGTGTGGCATGACCGGCACCTTAATGATAAACAATTCCAACCGGGAGATTGGGCGCTACTATATGATTCTAGACATAAGGATTTCAAAGGGAAGCTGAGAACGAGGTGGCTAGGACCATATGCAGTGGAAAAGTGTAATAACAATGGTTCTGTCCTTATCCGGACTATTGATGAAGAAGCCATCCCCATGCTCGTCAATGGGCATCGACTAAAGATCTACAGGAAACCTCTTTCGAGGCAAGAGTTTGTCAAAACTATGGAAAAATCAGTGCTGGTCATAGAGAAGGGTTATGCCTCTGTTTTGGGCATACCCTGAGCATCATTTTATATTCAAAAAAAAAAATGCAATAAAAAATATCCTTGGTTGAAAACCTTTCTGAGGCACCCAAGGCAGATGGTAGGAGTGAAAACCTCATTGAGGCGCTCCTGCTGTCTCTCTAAAAAAAAAAGAATGGGAATAAAAAGATCCTTCGGTGAAAACCTTTTTAAGGCGCCCAAGGCAGGTGGTAGGGGTGAAAACCTCATTGAGGCGCCCCTGATGTCTCTTAAAAGAAAAAGAAAAAAGAAAAAAGAGAAGAGAAAAAAGAGAAAAAAAGAGAAACAAAAAGGAAAAAAGAAAAAACAAGCTGTAAGTGTTGCAGGTTGCAGGTATACAGCGCACCAAAGGAGGACTCTCAACTCGAGGAAAAGGGTCCCTATCAAGCTACCAGACAACCTCTCATGCACACCCACCATGAATGCTCATTTTTTCAAAGATTGGGCACAATCGGATCATGGTTCAGCCTTCTACAGGAAGCTACAGGACTTTCTACAGGAAGTTCTGTATTTCTACAGGAAACTTCCTGTAGAACTTTTGGACAGGCCAGAATCGACTACAGGGAAGGATTTGGAGCTTGAAGTCAGCTGAGGAGGCATGCAACCACCCTTTTCTTCCGTCCTCCACTCGCTTCACCTCTTTTCACCACAGCCACTCCAATCTGAGCAAGCATACCTGCACATGCAACCAGAACTCTGTTTTTCAAATAAGGAAAATTGTGTTTTTTTAATCTCAAAAATAAGGTCTTCTGAGGCTCGAGCACTCACCTATTTAGGCGACCTCAGGACCTTTCACCTGTGCAACGTGACTCGAATTATGTCAGCATGCACCCCAGGAGGAGAAACGGCTACAGGATGTCCTACAGGAATCCTGTAGCAGCTGATCCAGCTGGAGTACCTACCACGAAGACACTAGCAGCTCGCAGAACCGGTGAATGCCATGTTCGCCACCAGAGGAACGGGTCTCCAAGACTCACAGCCAGCAGCAGCCAATGCAGGGAAGCTCCAGCACTTGAACACGATGCAGCAGCATGCAAATCCAGCATCCCGCGTCTTGAAACCTGAAAAAAACCATGTCTACGGCCGCACAGGTAAGTGCCTAACCTTATTTCGTCCAATTGCATAAGCTATATTCTGAATATGCACGACTGTAAAAATGGGTGGATTGAACAAGGCTGGTTGCCACTCAACTGGCCACCACAGCCAATCAAGCGGCCTCGTAGGATCCGAACTGGATTGATTATGCCGAAAGGGTGGATAATTGGCACGTGGGAAGTGTCCAGTTGGGGAGAAGCGGAGGTATGACAAGAATGGCAGCGGTAAATCCAGAGGGAAGAATTCGGCGGTCAGGGGCACGCTGGGGGATGATTGCAGTAACGTCGATCAACGGATCATCAGGGACAGCTCACCCCCGCACCATGAATTCTGCAGCAATTCGAAATTGGTCGGTTGATACTTATGATGCACTACATTCATTTATGAACACAGTCGTTTTTCAGCCGAATGTGCGTCCTCCTCTGCAAGTGGTTAACCCGAGGTTTTCGACCTGTTCAAATGTCCTGCTACCGCTCAGACTGGTCCTGCGCTACCATAACCTCCTCCGGAAGCTGAGAACAACTTCTATAGGAAGCTGCACTACAGGAAACACGGCATCTGAAGCAGTGCAGACTGTTCACGTCGAGGGTGGCAAATTTCGGTGAGGTAGGCAGAATTTAACCTCCTCATGCAAAAAAAAAAAAAAAAAAAATCTAAAGGTGGTGAATTCGACGTAGTAAAGGGGGTAGAGAAATTTGAGTGCAATTTTGTCTGGTTTTTTTTATATATGTCGCTGCCGAAATCGTCGTAGTAATCTGCATGAGAAATTTCCTCCACGCATGAATGAAAACTCCCTCCTGTAGAAGGTGATACCCTGTCAAACACTGTTAAAATTGTAAATGTTATGTAGCTGTGTGTATAACGGAGGAGTAGCTCTGCGCTCCGAGTGAAAATTCCCGAAATTCTCCTTCTGTATATGCGAGCAGGAAAATTTAGCACAGGGTAATCGACCAAAGATATTTTCTTTACGCTCTGAGGAGGGAATCCACCCAGAATTCCCAGTCTGCATGAACACGAGAGCAAACACAGAGTTTTACCATGCCGGGTGGGTTCATTCGAAAAGAACCTTCAGACTCAAAGAAATTACGGGAAACCCCTGAGGTGGTAGACCTGTTTTCCCGTGCACAATGGATGTCATTTTGTGACACGCTCCAAGGGCACGACAATGAAATTACGGAAGAATTCCTTCGATCCCTAAAGCCGAAGTCAAAAACATTGGTCATCGTCAATTTCAGAGGACTGACCTTCAGACTCACCCCACAGCTCATCAGCAAGGTGACTGATCTTCCAATGGGGATGCCTTGGGATAAGGAGGAGAGGAAGCTGGGTCGGAAGGCTAAGGAAGAATTCTTCTTGCGAGAAGAACAATTCTCAGAAGATAAGAACGGAGTTCGGAGGACTAGCCTACAACCGTTCTTGAGTGAATTCAGCCTCCAAATTATGAAGTATATCACGTGCGAGGGGCGATTTAGCATCGTATATGGTTATCATTTTCGGCTGCTCACAGAACTCAGACACCACATAGACCTACCCTCAGAACAAAAATTGAGCATTCCTTATTTCCTCCTACAGTCCATGACTGAATGTGCCACCAAACTCAAAGAGGGGACACCAGACCAGCTAGCTCATCATGGGCTTATTAAGCTCCTCGTGGAAGATGCACTCCACACTTTCACTGTCCCTCTCTCCTGGGAAATTTTCTGGAATATGTCGAAGGACAATGACATCCGAGTCTTAGTCGAGGAGCTCACTTCTTCTAGCAGTGAGGAGAAGGAGCCTACTCAGGCCGAGAAGAAAGTTAAAAGACAAGACACCCCTGGCACAACACTAAAGAAGGAGCAAAAAGGAACACCAGAAACAAAGCAAGCTGCCAAAACAGGGGATGATAGGGTTGCACCAACGCCCAGGTAAAAACGACTACAGAGCAGGGCAGAACGGACTGAGAAAGTCCAAGACAGTAAGGGCACCCCTAAGGCAACCTCAGCCAAGATAAAAGAAAAAGTCCCCTCGGCGAAGCAAGCTAAAATAGTGCCCTCGGCTCCTACAGGAAAGCAGCAGAGTGCTCCTACAGGAAAGCAGTAGAGTATTTCTACAGGAAAGCAGTAGAGTGTTTCTACAGGAAAGTTAAAAGAGGCTTCTACAGGAAGCCAGAAAGCAACTGCTACAGGACTTTCTACAAGAAGTCCGAAAGGAGGACAACAGAAGGAGAAGTCAGCTGAAATCCTAGCTAGGGAGGCAGCAGCTGTGCTGGCCGCCCTAAGTACCCCTCCCAAGCCAAAAGAAAAATGAAAGAGGGAGACTCCTCTGTACTTCAAAGTGAGAAGGAGTGTAAGAATTAAGACTGGCAGACCCCAACCTTCATCAAAAGAACCAATAACTATCGTGGATACCCCTACCACACCAAGGGATAAATCCCCCTCCAAAGCGTCCATTACTTATGAGCAGGGGAGCCCAAAAACATCCTCATGGAGGGACAGAATGGAAAAATTAAGCTCAGAAGCCTCTCTACAGGATGCTGAGGCTATTCTACAGGAAACTTTGGCTAGGCTAAAAGAAACTGAGCAGATGGAGGAGAAGGCAGCCGAGTCACCACAAGAGGAGGAGGGAGCAGCCAAGTCACCACAAGAGGAGGAGGGAGCAGCCAAGTCACCACCAAAGGAGGAGAAAGTCGATGTTATCATGGAACCAAGCCCCCAGCCCAACTTAGGATCTTATTATAACTTTTTGGAGGCAGGCAGAATTATTCCCCAAAAGTTCACAGTGCCACTGTTTTTAGCACTAGAGGAAGAACGGGTACGAACCCACACATGGATGAAGATAGCTAAATCTAAGGGGGTAGCAGATATCGGGCCTCTAGAGGAAAGGCTCAAGGAAGCACAAAGGGAGTTGGCAAGAGTAAGGCATGTGGAAAGCTCCCAGCAAGCCAAGTTGAGAGAAGAGAATGAGCTCCTTAGACAACAGCTCTAGCTGTAGGGACAGAGGAAAGAAAAGGACATGGCAGCCAAGGATCCCTCAGCAAAACCTCAAGGAAAAGAAGAGATGCAAGCTGATCTTGAGGAGTTCAACCAGCAGCTATAGGAAAGGGGACTACAGGCAGATATGGAGATATAATCCCTAAAGCAGCAGGTGCAAGAAAAGGAGGCACAACTGGCCTGCATGGCCAGTTGGGCAATGGAAGCACTGCAATGTAAGCAGCCGGCCAAATCTTATGGCCTGTACCTAAGGGACCAGTGGCTGCAGTTCCAAATCAATACGTTGGCACAGAGGGGTATCTCTCACATCCAAAACCCCCAGCAGTTCACAGATTTATGTAACACCAGTTCATCAGAAGATAAGGCCAAGATTTCATAGTTTTACCTTCATAATTTGGCCCTTCCAAACATCACTTCGTGGGACCCCAACACAGCAGTAGGGGACATGCAGCTGATGGCAATGACCTCATGGTTAAACCACGAAGAGAAGAGAGCAGCTAAGGTCAGGAATGTCATGGACCGGGAGTTACATGAACCACTGTTGATTAGAGCAGAGCCAGGGGACCCCACAGCACTGATATCCGCTCACCAACACCTAGCAACCAACTCTCGAGGTTTATTAGATTACATGGATCGTCAGGCCCAGGCCATAGCACACTTCGAGGATATGGAGAGATTACTAGGGGAGAATTGTGTTCATGCTTGCACCCGTAGGTGGAACACATTGTCCCACAGCCTCAAAATTTAAGAATATCACACTCCAACTCGAATGAGGGAGGCTTTGGCATGGGTACCTCTCTACAAGAAGTCTATGCAAAACCTCCAAGCCAATTGGATAGGCCTCAAGCTAAGTCCACCCTTGCTTTTGGGATTGTTAGGGGGAGGCACAGAAGAGGAGGAGCATAAGCAGTGGGAAGAAGTGGAGAGGAAGTCCGGATTCCATGACAGTGTGGAGGACACTACTTCAGAAGCCTGGATGTGAGAGTGGCCATCAAAGCAATCAAAGATGAGGAGCTGGACTAGTTGCTCAGAGGATGAGCAACCCTTTTAGCAGGGGGTGATGATGAGCCCCAAAATTGGTAACTTGTTGGGCTCATTTTGCCTAATTATCCTTGTCCAGCCCTTGTTCAAATCCATCATTTTCTATAGTTTATGCATTATTTTTAGTATGTTTATGTCATTGCTACGAATAAGGGAAGTCACTTTTCCTAGGTGGTTAACACGTGTTTATTTCAGGTTTTTTGACATATATTGGAGCAAAGTCAAAGCAATCATGAGCTATAAGGTAGCCACGCTTGAGGTGAGGACTCGAAGGGGGGGTTGCCTATGGCATTAAATAACCCTTCCTCGGGATCTTCACCCCCAACTCCGAGCTCCAAAGACCACCAAACCGAATCTAGAAGGCATCCAAGCAGCATTTAGAAAGGGACTGTTTAAGTCACAGTTTGACAGCCGAGTTCCACAAATTGAGGAGGCCAGCTAGGTCCCTCATGATGTATAAATGTTGAGGCCTAAGCCTTCGTAAAAAGACTTTTGAAACTATTGTGTACTTTGCACCTCAGTGCTGCAGTTCTATTTTGTTCTTTTGTAGCCATTTTTGGCATGACTCTTATGATTATTTTTGGATAATGAGAAGCAGTTTGGTTTCCTATCAAGTCTGAGTTTTTCATAAGAGCCATAGCTCTCAGGGTTGGGCCCAACCTGAGAGCCTAGGGCCTCCTTTCTGTATTGTTACTTTTTCTTTTATGTATCATTGTTTTTGTTTATGCATTTGAACATATTTCTGTTATGTAGATTTCGTTATGTTGCTGGAATAGATCATTGTTTGTGAATGACATTGTTTTAGGTGCTTTGGTAGGATAATAACAGCAAAACCTCCAAGAAAAGGGACAACCACACTCCTGGTTTCACCTCATCCTTATTGGATTTGGGGCTGGAATTGAGGAAGCAGTGCTGCCTCACAAAAACACTAGTTTGCTTGATTATGCAATCTTTAGTGTGCTTTCTTTTATTAGCAGAGATTAGTCATGGGTTTGGACATCTGAAATGTTTCTTTGCATAGATGGTGTACAAGATTTTCTTCCCAAATAAAGTTGCTGGTCATTTATGTTGTTGATGGTTAGACTAGACTAGTTCATGATTTGATGATTTGCAAGCCTTTTTTCATTTGATCAAGGTACACCGTGCAGGGCATCTTCTTCATTCTTTCATCCACCCAAAGTATCATCTGAACCACCTGTTCTGTCTCTTAGCTAAGTTTCTCGCTCCCCATCTATCCTCTTTGTCCACGAAACCTTACCTCCTTACTCATCGTTGCCTTAGCCCTCTTCAAGCCAAGTCAGCGTTCTACACCTCTTCACTAATCCACCCACCAGTCCTTAGGCCATTTTTAGACCCCTATCCTACCTCCAGATCCATCCGTGCACCTTCCCTCACTCATCCATCTCCTAAAAACTGATTTCCAAACATCCTATAGAAATTCTGAAATATCCTGTAGAAATTCTGAAACATCTTGTAGAACCCCTGCAGACTTCCTGTAGAAGCTCATAAGTGAGGTTTCCTGATAGCCAAACTTTGTGAGACTCTCTGAAAGAGTGGTAGGGACTCCTTAGACCCTCTCTGAACCTTTCCAACCATTTCCAAGCATCCCTCTTCCTTGATCCACCCCTGCACAGTAAAGCACAGTTCAAGCATATGCATGTGAAAATTGACAACTTAATCAAAAATACAAAAAGATGCTTTCTTAGGACCAAGGTAGTTTAAACACGTCTTTTACCTTAATAGAAGTAATGGCATCTCTTTCAGTAGTTTGCACTCTCATTTTTGCATCAGTAGGACTAGCTGGTAGAATTAGGGTTTGCTAGGGTTTGCGCTTTCCTTCAGTTTTCCAGTCACTTTTCGCAAGTAGATTAGCTTCCTTTGAGTTAGCTTTCATCCATCAATTAAAAGCTTCTTCTGAGAGCCCATAGAATTTGGCTAAAGCCCCTAGCAGACTTGTGCCAGCTGATCAAGTGACAGCTGCGGCAAGAGC
Source organism: Pinus taeda (assembly GCA_000404065.3). Taxonomy (NCBI): domain Eukaryota; kingdom Viridiplantae; phylum Streptophyta; class Pinopsida; order Pinales; family Pinaceae; genus Pinus; species Pinus taeda. The sequence continues at coordinate 9,414 of APFE030808596.1, forward strand.
TAGTACTTGTGCATACAGCACCGTCGCTTCCAAATTTGTTACGAACAACCAGGTTGATAAAAGTAAAGAAGGGAGTCCCAGGAGTTGCAACATTATTGTTGCAATACTGGAGCCAACCACACACTCCTAGAGAAAATGAAAACTTTATCCAAATCATTAGGAAACCAAGTCAAATGCATTCAGAAAAACTATGGTTAATAGTAGGGGATTTCATTTTGATAACCTCATTAGAGAAAAGAAAAAGGAGGGATAAGAAGGGAAGAACCAGAAATGGAGCAGTTCAGGGACATGCAAGAAGAGCTACATCTAGTAGATATTCCCACCAATAATGGAACTCATACCTGGAACATCCGAAGAGGAGGAACACGCCAAATAGCATCAAGGTTAGATCAGTTCTTAAAAACAAAGAATTTAATAAGTAGGGATGTATACTATGAAGCGTTAATCTTGCCATGCATGAGATTTGACCACTGGCCAATTACGATGGAAGTAGACATGTAACAAGGGCAGAACAAGACGCCATTTTGACTCGAAGCCTTCTGGCTTCGCGACCCTGCCTTCTTAGAAAAATGAAGGAATTGTGGAGATCAAGTACAAAACAAGGAAGGAACAAAATGCATACATTCCAGCTATGCGTGAAAGAACTCAAGGGAAAAATAAAGAAATGGAATAAAGAATAATCTGGCATTATTTAGCAAGATCAAGAACTGCTACAAGCTAGGATGCAAAGAGTGCAACAACAGATGATAACATATGGCCGCTCAAAACCCCTAGTGGAGGAAGTAGGAAAACTACTAACTAGGATTGAGGAACGGAGGATGCAGATAGAGAACTTGTGGAAACAAAAATTGAGAGTCCAGTGGCTCTAGGAGGGAGAAAGGAACACTAGATTCTTCCACAAAGCAATGATTCAACATAGATAGTATAACAAAATAGTCTCATTACTAAACCAGGGAGGAAACCGACTAGTGCGAAATGATGTGATGGAAAATTTGTTGGTGAATCACTTCCAAAATATTATGACAGAACCAAATCTTGACAGGTCAGAAGCAATAAACAGGATAACTAGACATATCCCCCAGTTGGTTAGCAAGGACCAGAACTTAGCACTAATGAGGGCTATTACCTTGGAAGAAGTGCAGGAGGTAGTCAAAGGACTAGCAAAGAATAAAATGTTGGCCCCAGATGGCTTCACAAGATAATTTTTTCAAGCAACATGGCCGATTCTAGGAAAAGGCATCATGGAAGTAGTGGAAGAGTCCAGAAGAACAAAAAAGGTACATCCTACCCTAAAATCAATTTTTATAGCTCTTATTCCAAAATATGATCACTCTGAAGATCCCCAAGAGTTTAGACCTATAACATTATGCAATGCAATTTATAAAATCCTCTCAACCATAATGGTAAATCGGCTCAAACTAATCCTCCCAACTCTAATCTCCAAAGAGAAAACTAGTTTTGTCAAAGGAAGGAAAATTCTGGACAGTATAGTTACTGCTCAAGAGGAAATCCACTCCCTTAAGAACCTCAAAGACAAGGGAATGATAATCAAGCTATAATTGTTGAAAGCATATGACCGTTTACGTTGAACCTACCTTTAAAGTATCCTGAAAGCCTTTGGCTTTGACCCCCGATGGATAAATTGGATCTCTTCCTTCATATCGACCCCTGTGTTCTCTATCCTACTGAATGGAGAACCATCCTAGGCTTTCAACGCAACAACAAGGCTAAGACAAGGAGACATGATCTCCCCCTTTTTGTTCATTTTAGCAGCGAAAGGGCTAGGAAGATAGGTCAAAGCAAAGGTGAAAGTAGGACAATTTAAAGGTCTACATACGTGGGGAAATGATCTTCCTTTAACTCATCAACAGTTTTTTGACGATATCATGATGTTTTGTCAAGCTACTCTTAAGGAATAAAAGTCCCTCTTGGCCATACTGCAAGATTTCATGAATGCCTCAGGAATGCAGAACAAAGATATGTCTCATATCTTTTTCTTTAACACAACATCTCAATCTCAAGAGTTCTTGGCAAGAATAATGGGATTTCAAATAGGAACCCTACCATCCAAATACTTGGGGATTCTGTTAAGCCTTAATCCACTCAAAGTGGAAAACTAGAAGGTTCTTCTGGACAAGATTCAAGGTTACCTTCAAAACTGGATCTTTTGGGCACTCAAAATGGCTAGTAGATTCATCCTGCTAAAGGCGGTGTTACAATCAATTCCTATCTACCAGCTCTCAATCTTAGCAGTACCTAAAACTATTTGCAATTATATGACAAATATCTTTAAGAAATTCCTCTGGAAAGGGCCACAAACAACAAAGAAATGGGCTCTAATTTCCTGGAACTGTCTAACTAAGCAAACATAAGCAAGGGGGTTGGGCCTTCAAGACCCGTACACTTTGAACCAGGTCATGGGAGCTAAGCTATGGTGGAGATGGATATATGGAGGAATTAACTTATGGAAATAAATATGGGGAAGAAAATACGGAATGCCTAAGATGATAGAAGGAAGACTGAGAACCCAGGAAAATATAAAGGGATCGACTATATGGAACCTAACAACAGAAAATAGAGAATTGATAAGAAACAATAGCTTCCGAGAGATCAGGGGAAGAGATAAGGCTATATTTTGGCAAGATTCCTAGTAGAAGAGGGAAAAACTATTCAGCAGGCAGGACCTAGTGGATATATTCTTAAACACAAATCAACCAGCAAATCAGACGATGAATAAATTCTGGGAAGTGGAGGCAAGATTAATATGGAGAAAATGGAAGAGGAGACAACATTGGCCAGATGCAATAGATTCTCTCCAATGGGAAACCTACGATAACGAGGTGGACTCCAGAAGAATAAAGATAACGGAAGGAACGAAGATTATAAGGTGGGGATACAAAATCAAAGAAATGTTTACTATTCAAGAAGGATACTACCTGAAAGCAGATCATCAACAACAACAATGGTTACCCATATGGGAACGAATATGGAAGGAACAACTATGGCCGAAAGTAGCTTTCTTCCTATGGGTGGTCCTCCATGATCATGCCTTAACGGGACTAGCTATAGATAATATGGATGCAGGGACCATCGGTTTGTTACACATGTGAAAGACAAATGGAAACAATGGAACATCTACTGAATGCCTACAGATATAGCAATGCCATATGGTAGAATCATGAAACTCTCTTCGAACATATGGACAGGGATTACTCTAGCAGAAAAACAACAATGGAAAATTGTAGAAAGAAAATCTACCAAAGCCCCATCCTTAATTGAGCCTGGAACATCTCCTTAGGATTTCTCCTGTGCGCAGTGTGGTGTTAGAGTCGGTCTAGTTATCCCTCCGTCAGAGATCAAAGCTCTTTTCGCATTTCATGTTTAGGTCTCCCATCCGTTTTGATCAGTTGCATTTCGTTAGGCATGCCATAACTCTGATGGAGCGGTTTGTGTCACTCATTCCCCTCGTGCTTGGCACTGTTGGTTCAGGTCTATTCATTAAAATAAATCTTCAAAGATCATTTACAATCATGTTTAAAAATTTTAGGTCTTAGGTCTAGGGTTGAGTCAATTTTGTCTTGAAAAGTCTTAGAAGACCAGTGGGCCAGAGGGATGTCTTTGATAGATCATCGCTTCAATAATTTTCATCATTGTACAGCTGAATTAGGACTTCTCTTCAAAACTCAATTTTGAAGATAAGTCGCCACCTCATTTTTGTAAACATTGTCAAAATTTTCAGTTCTTCAATTGTTCAAGTGCAGCCTTGGTCTCCTTTGTCAAAGCATATCAGAGCTATCCCTGCAAAAAATTATCAGAGAAAATCATCATTTCAACCTATTTTAAGAAAGAAACCAAAAAGGTCAGAGCCTATTAATTTTGAAAAAGTGTCAACAACCAAACATAAGAAAATGGGTTTTGGGTTAAGAAAAAATCAACAAGGAGTCTATATGAAGATATTCCTCCTCATTTACAACCCATTCCACTTTCCAAGAGCAAAGAGCATTGTTCTAAGGCGATTTTGTGAATTTGTGAGCAACTTGGGCCATTTCCAGGGCGCGCGGCGCATCAGTGGACAATTTCCAGTGCAAGTTTGAACGCGCGCGGCGCATCAGGAGTGCGCGGCGCGTTGGGTGAGGCGCGCAGCACATAGGAGTTTATGCCTGAAATTTTCCCAGAAACCACTCAAATCACCTCTTCTCATGCATCAAATCACAGGTACGCTTACATCACGGCTTATTCTTGGTTTTTAGATGGTTTATGTAAAGAAATTATGCTATACTTGCCATGAAAAACCAAGTGTATAAACCCTCCTTGTTCATCAATTTGCTGTAAGGATTCAAGTGCCAAGTTTGCTGTAGGGTTTTCAAAAACCACTGTTGCCAAGGTTTTCCTATTCCCTTTGTTTCCCATCCCCTATTTTCACCAATATTTTTCCCAATAAATCCTCATAAAACCCTACACTATCTTCCCTCAAAATCCTAATCCCTCCCTTCTACTATAAACATGTAATCCCTACCTCATCCCAAAACCCTAACATTTCAAAATTTCTATGCCCCTTCCCTTCCCTAATTTCCTTATTTTATTTCCATTGTTCCCATTTCCCTAATGCTTCCCTTTTCCTAACAATTCCCTTGTCATTTGTGTCCCCTTGGTCACAGCATTTGAGAAAAAGAAAAGGTCTACAGTCATTTTTGTACACAATTGTATATCAGCATATATATATTCCAGCTACCTTGTTGTTAAAGAACATGTCAAAGACCGAGTTAGTATATGAGCAAGAGTATGATAGTGACTCTACACCAGAGGTCAATGTGCCTAATGTGCCACGGAGGTATCATAAAAGTGGCAAGAGTGGACAGCATGTTAGGGAGGAACCTACTTCTTTGGCTCAATTGCAAGCTTGCCCACTTGTAATGGATTGTTTTCGGTGCCAATCATGCTACCAATATTTTGAGATCATCTCACAAACTCAGCATCATCGGGAACTGGTCCGTCTATTTGTCCTAAACCTACAGGATGGTCATGTAAACCTTGCCGGAGTGGATTTCACTTTGTCACCCGACACTATTTCTCAGGCCATCGAGATACCAAATGTGGGGGAGGAATGGAGTAAACGCCAGATGCTGGACAGGTATTACTATGAGCCATATATCAAGCCCTGATATATCAGACACTTGAGCGCATCCTTTCCTTTTAGATACCTGAAAGATGAGTTTGCACCGTTGATGAAACTCATCATTCGGTATTTCAGCTGTGAGGACAGATTCTCACGTCTCTATGCGTACCATGTTCGTTTGTTGATGCATTTCACACGGGTACGCATGATGAACATTCCATTTTTCATGTGTCAAAACATAGATAGGATGGTACCTTTAGTACAGAGGAAGACCCCGGCACATCAGCACAGGAGGATATATCATTATGCATTGATCAAAATCATAGTGATGCATCAGTTGGCACAGCAGGGTATTGCTTGGGAGGATTTCATCTCCCGTGATTTCTTTTCCGCGCTACAGCCTCCTCCAGAGATAGTTCATGATGAGGGAGGGACTTCACAACAGTTTGAAATTCTTGAGACCGAGCATGTTGATGCTCCAGTATATGTGACATATCAGAAAGGCCCCAGGGCCTTATTTGCAGCTGCACGACGAGCACTAGCTCCACCCGGGGTGCAAGGGGTCTCGTTGACATCATCAGCAGGGCGAGTATTATCTCCACATCATGTGGAAGGGGTCTCGCCTCCATCTTTAGCATAGGTACAGATTCAGGATAGGGGCAAGAGACCCATGGTTGATGAGGGTCCTTCAAGAGGTCAGGACACGGATATCATTGATGTTGATGCTAGCTTGCCTAACTCGAAGCTCAAGGAGATCATCCGAGAGAAAAGGGCTGAGAATGAGTCGCTGCAAAAGAAATTGCAGATGGCTAAATGGGTGATCAACTATTTAGAGCAGCGCAACAAACAACTGGAAGATGAGCATGAACTTTATGAGCTGCGAAAGATTCGGGAAGACCGGGAATTGGCTCGAAGAAGACCCAGTGATTTGACACCTATTGATCGGGAATCAATGCTCATCCAGGTGAACACTCATTTGAAGAAGTTGTTGGTGAAAGCAAAAATGGACAAAGACATGCTTCGCCACATGAATACTCACTATTGGGCTCGCATGCATGTTTGCAAAGCGAGAATGAAGATCCTCAAGAGGCGTTTGAGCAAAGCGCAAAAACAACGCAAAAGGCCTGATCCGCTTCGAGTTTTGGCCGAGGCTTCATTAGTTGAGCATGATACATGATGGAGGGTCTTCACTCCAAATTTGGGCAAATTTGGAGAAAATTTTGTCGTTTCAAAATTTTTGGCTTGCGAAACAGGTTTTTTGGCTCTACACGTCGCGCTCAGCGAGCGACCCATAAGATGGGGAGGTCCAAATGACAGGTGGCTTATATTTTTGGATTTTTCATGATGAAATACACATGCTCAGCCATTTCCAAGGCATTTTATCAAGTTTTGGGTGACCAAAAGGCTCAAAAACATCATGAAAATCACCTTTCCGCCACTTTTTGCACCAGCAGGAAGTACTTCCGGGAGAATGCACTTTTGGAGGGGAAAATGGACACCAAATTGGGAAATCCCACTTGGGTTGGAAAGTAGACATACAGGGCTTTCCATCAAGCCAACCTGAGCTCAATTTGGATTCCGGGAAGTGCCCCAAAAATAGGTGGAAAGGCGCACAGCGCATAGGGCTCAGGCGCGCGGCGCACAGGGTTTTTTGGTCAAATTTTCACCTTCCAGCTCAGAATTTCGGCCAGTTATGACTAGTTTCACCTCTTGATGTGATGTTTGACCCAGCTTGATGTAATTTTATGTGTATGATG
>APFE030808596.1:16513-36344 GCA_000404065.3 Pinus taeda
TTGTTTGACTACCTAGATTTCAGTTCCTTGTTTAGAATTAGTTGAAACAGCTCCTAGGATGATGAGATCGACCCCTAGAGGCAATTTAATGTGTTGGCTTGCCTATATTATGTATTTTCTTAGTCATTTTCAGGGTTGGACTCTTGGGAATAGCTTGACACTATATTGTACATATCTTATCTACATTTTGGCAAAGGAAAGACCAGGGTTTTGCAGCACTATGTGGGATTCATGTGGCTTTCTCTGTTGATGGTGTGTGTCTCTCAGTACTTGTAAGCTCTGTATGTGTACCACTTTCTTTATTTAATCTTCTGTAATTAAACGAATGAAGTGTTAAGGTAGAATCCATGAAATTGCTATGCTCTGCCTTTAAATTTGTTTAATTTTCTATGTTTTCTTCAGTTTAAGGAGAATCCTTGAGACTTCCTTGCTCTCCTTAGCTCCTCACCAGTCTGATCTATTCATCTCACTTGCTTTAAGAATCAATACAATCACCTATCTTGCCCCAAGTAGACCTCTGCAAAAGCTGTGCCTCATCCCCGCACCCAAAATTGCCTTTCCCTTGAATTCAACGAAACCTTTTAAAAATCAATTCTAAACTCTTTGTACTTCATACCTAGCCTAAAATTATTCATCAATTCGGTCATCTCGAGCCTCTTTGATTACCTTTTTCCGAGTTTGACCCGGAGAGAGCCCTCTCCTGTCCTCGTAGGGCTAGCTACAAGGCTGAGCGTGGTTTGATGTGGCCTTGACTCTCTCCTTACTTCAGCCTAAGGTAGATTTGAGTGCTAACATGTGGAAAGAGAGAAATCAGAGAATATTCAAAGATGAAAGAAAGATAGCTATAGAGGTGTGGAAGATGATAGTATAGAATATATTCGAAACTATTCTGGCTGAGAAATCGTACCCAGAAGACTAGGAAACAACACCATAGGAGAGTCGAATAATTGAAATGCTAAATTTGAATCCGTGAATGTTGATGCCTAACTCCTGGAAGTTGAAACCTATACCCCAAAAATCCCTAGCTTACTTTGAGTTTCCCCATGAGGATTTCATAAAACTAAACTTTGACGGTGCAGCTAAAGGAAATCTGGGAGAAGTAGGCCTAGGAGGAGTGTTTAGAGACCACCAGGGCCAAACAATCCAGTTGTTCACAATAGATTGTGGAATAACGAGAAATAATGAAGAAAAATTCAATGCACTCAAACAGGGACTAGAAATCACTCAAAAGGAAAGATTTCAGAAGATGGTGGTGGAAGGGGATTCGACATTGGCGATTGACATTGTGAAAAAACTCTAACAAGGAACCTAATGGGAAAAAATAAGTAAGAGCTGGGGAACGACGAGACTAGTTCAGGAAAAAGGAATCCTGGTACAAGGGATAGAATACCTCATCCCAACACATGTTCGCTGAGTGTGAAACGTGGCAGTGAATTTCTTAGCAAACTGGGAATGTGGCAAAATAGGAAGCAACTTGGACATCCCGGGTGATGAGATAAATCAATTAGAAGGAATGAATAGTCTTATGGAAATTCTGGGAAAAGATAGGGAAGCGAGACAAAACCCTCGATGGGGGTGTGCAGAGACCTTGGATCTAGACAAATTATGGTCAAGACAACTAGAAGGATTACAGTTATGACATACGGCATAATGAATAAGGTAAGTGGGCGACTCATTTGAGGACCCCACACGAAGGAAGGGGAAGAAGACATGAAAAGGAGGCGAGTGGAGGATGCCTCGCATTGAAAACAGGTAGGTGGGTGAATAGATAGGAAAGAAAGGTGGTGAGAGAGCTAGGGGAATACATGAAAAGTGCAAGAGGAGAATGAGAAATAGGCGCAGTGGGTAAAAGTCGAGAGGAGAGAAGGAGAAGGGGTGACTGTCGGCATCTGGACTCCGCCTGCAACAACCGGAACAAAACTGGTATGTAACCAAGCTTCCCTCAGTGTAGATTTGGCACTAATTAAGAAAAATTGGAGGAGAGTTTGGAAAACAAGGAGAGTGGTGTCGAAAGTAATAGGAAAATTTTGATCCTATCTCAAGAAGATAATGTCTGGTTTCTTAATTATTGAAAGAATTGAAAAAATATGTGAATTCGAGTTCAAATGTCTATTGATAATTTCTGGACATGAATTGATTGTATTTTATGAAAGGCGGGGGGGGGGAACAGGGATCTGTGAAGGGTTTGGATGGACACTCAAACCCAGGGGAAAGAACCTGATATCTTTCATAGGGAAATTCTGCAACCCGAGTTTGAGAGAAGCTAATGACTCCTCTGTTAGCCTTCTGGGGTCCAATCGCCTCCAGAAACAGTGGGGGGTGAGAGGGGTGAATGGGAAATGGAAAACGTACCTTGTTAGGCTAGTCTAGCTTCTGGGGGGATACCTAAACCAACGGGGAAGAAAAGAGGTCCAGGGGAATAGGAAAGGGGGAAATTCAAACTAGTGGGGCTTTGCATGGCCAGGGGGGAATCTATTATCTATAAACTTGTGCAGTGATGGACTGCAAAGGAAGGGTAAGTCTAGAAAAGACAAGGGGGGTGGGGGGTGGTGCATACAAAGTCGAGAGGGTCTGCCCTAGTGGTAGATTTTGGAGCCAAAACCCTACTTTCTTGAAGTCGGAATTCCAATTCCTTTCTATCTAGCTCACAAGAGCGGAGAGGGACCTCAATGGGGACCCCAGGTGATGGGTATTAGGGGGGGATTAGAGCTGAGGAGAGAAGTGATTACCTTGTTGTTGTTGAGAATTAGGGGCAACTAGGTTTCCAAGAAGCAAACTGGAAGTTTCAAGGCTGAAAAATAGAATAATAAGGAATGAGAGAATGTTATGAAAAAAATTAGGACTGGTTTAATGAATGTACTTATGTTAACATGGTAGGTAGTATTAACTCCTATACTCTTTAGTCTCCTGTGCTCTGTCATTAGGAACAAGTAAGAATGTGTGAGGGGTGGGGACTGAAGAAACTACTGAAGGAAAATATGGTGAAAGCAGAAGGGAAACATGGAAGAAAAGGAGGTCGACGAGCAGGTAAGTAGTCAGAGAAGAAAATGAAGGGTCTGGAGGCGTCAGCGAGCAAAACACAAAGAAAAAGGGGAAGAAAAATGGGTGAGGAAAGCATGTAGAAATTAATGCATTCTTACCTTGTAGGCACCCTAGCACATGTAAAATCCGTAATACAAACATGGGAAGCAGAGTTAAATGCTAACATGGAAAATGAATAACTCACAATGGAAGACTAGGATCCATTACTCGACGACCCAGGCCATACTAGAGGTCATCAAACTCTGTTCAGGTAGACCATACAAAATAAATGGGTCATGAAAAATCTATTAGCAGGGAAATGATAACATACAGGGACAGAGAAAAACCAAAGCAAGACAGGCAGGAGGAACCAAGTTTAAAGGACATCCAGAAGGAAATCCAAACAGTGCAGGTTCAACAATATCACCAGAACCTTCGTTTTGGGGGAATGGAGAAGAAGATCGAAACCTTGCTACAGAGCGAAGTGCCTGGGTCAAGTGCCAAGGACCCGACTCCTATTGAGTCATTTGATGACTGAAGCAAAGAAACATAAAGTTAATTTTTGTTATTATGTCGGATAGCATTTACTTTGTAAGTCAAAGCATTAAGGATATAGTAGATACATTTGCAAACTTAGCACAGATGATAGGGATCAAACTATTTAAATTTTGGACAACTTTTGATGTTGATTGGTGGCCAACAGACTTGGTTTCCTTCACGCAGATTGAGGCTACTAGACATATTTTGTTACCTACCTATATATAACTAATAGAAAAGGGAAGTACTACCAAGCTTACACAAAACAAAATTAACCATTATTTCTGGAAATTAATGCTTGTACTGATTATGCTATCGGAATCAAGAATTAATTCATTTGTTCATGATTAGCAATAACTATTCTAATAATGTTCTTACAACATCTAGTTCATCTTCGAGACGCCTAAGAATTTGTTGGAGTTCTATTATTATATGCATTAGCATTAAAATAGATATTTTAAGCATTAAGATATCTTGACTGAGCCAAAAAACAATAGACAAATTATAAAAAAATACCTTAAAACACTTCAACAATTTAAAAAAAAAAATGAACATTGACAAATTTCTTTTACAAACAACAGTCTCACACACACACACACACATATAATGTGCAAGAGGCAATAAGTAATCTAAATCACGAATTGACATTTAAGTTCTCAAACGACATTCAACTACTATCGATTTCAGTAATATCCATTAACCAGTAATCATTATCAATGTGGATAGTACCAATTTGCCTGATCTTTAATAAAAAAAGACTGTTGTAAAATTTGTTACTTTAAATCATATACGTTTTACTTAAATTCCAATTTGACATAGTGAAATTGACATGATTACATTTCATGATTAATCGACCTTAAATGCTTTAAAAATCAATGTCGACATCCTATTTTATTAAAATTGTAAACCACGTTATATTTTCATTAACTAAAGCTCTTTTTTTCTGATAAATAAAAGTATTTTCCATAATTATTCACCAAAAAAACATGTATCCAGTAGATTTGATATCTAGACTTTCCTTGCTACCAACCAACTTTTACTTTGCAAAAGTAATTTCATAGCCTAGATGTCAATTTTCCACTTGAATTCATTTTTTCCTTTCTCACATTATGCAAATATTAAATGAACTATGTTCACTGAAATAAGTAAATTAGATAGATGTACATGGGATTCTAACGATTATGTCTCATTGATGTCTCACTGCTACTTCCAACTACTTAGAAAGAATCTACAATAATCACGTAATAAAATATGTTATAAACACTAATTTTATACTACACATAACAATTAAAATATGCAATATCATATTTGATAAATGTAAAATGATACTGCATGTTAGCTTTGAACTTTTTCGTAGTCAAATTCAACGCTTACGCATGAGTTACCAAAAAAAATCTAGAAAATCCTTTAATGTGATGTGGATGTTCACATAATCAAATCTTGAAAGCTTCCTCCACATAATAGGCTACCTTTGTACTTCCACGCATCTACTTCCTTTCAACAACATAACCATAAACAAATCTTGTGTTCAATGATTCAATTTTCTTTGAACTGTGTAGAACCTTTAGTCAATTGACTGTCGATATTTGACAATTCCATACACACTAGGTTAATAATCTCTCTTTTCACCACCTTAAAATAGTAGGATGAGGAGCCAACCCATGAAAAAATCGGTCTCATGTGATGGTATAACCTATATTTTACTGGAGGTGTTCCTGGAATAAGACTATTGGAAGTATGGGGATAATTTAGCTATTCTAGAAAAGTCTCTAAGGTTTGATCTTGCCAACTTCTGAGTGGGTCTCCATCCTCTATCCAATCTTTGTGGAAATAACCTTCACATATATTAAATCGATGGTGGATCGATCAACAAAGGATTCCTTATTCAATATGAAGCTTCAGTGTGGGCGAAATGCAGGGCCCACTAAATTAGATGTAGAGACAAAGAGATACACATTATTTATGACTAAAGTATTATAAACAATCATATAAGTCCAACACTTGCTTCAATGGTATTACGAACAACAAATATCATTATTTAATACTAAAATATTGGTAATAAAATCCTTTAGTATCAAGTGCGACGATTCGCACATTGAAAGCTTCCTCCACACAAAGGAATTTCTTTGCACTTCTGCACATATGCTAATTTGAAACAATTTCGAACATACGAACATATGCATTATTTACAATTGAAATATTATCAATAATATAAGAATAATCCTGCAATGCAAAGTGCGGATATCCACATAGTGAAGGCTTCAAAGATTTATTCGTACAATGAATCAATTAAATAACAATAATAATTTACAAATAAAATACTATCATTAATATATCAAATATGGATTATGTTTTGATACTCAAACATTATCAATAAAAGCGTTCAATTCCAAATGCAAAGATCCACACAATGAAATCCTAAAAGCTTCCTCTGTACATCCCGTAAACAATGTTTTTGTTCAATGAGATGTTTTTTACTTAAATAGAAATAGTATACATTATTTACTATAAAAGATTATCAATAATATGTGCATAAACAATGCTATTAACCGTACTATGCAAAATTTAAAGCTTCTTCTACACAATGAACATTTTCCACACTTCTGCATGTCCTATAAACAAAGCTCATGCTCATTGAAATGTGGCTTTGTACACAACATTATTTGCACTCCGCACAAATTTAACTCACTTGACTACTGATATGCATTATCTATAAATAAAGTATTAGCAATAAAAGTGTTTAGTGCGAAGTGCGTACATTCGCACAAAAAAACACTTTCAAACAAGAGCATAAACAAATAGATCTTCAAAACATTATTTAAAATATATATATTATCAATAATATAAACACAAACAATGTTATTATCTACACAATGAAAACTTGAAAGCTTCTTTCGCACAATGAAAATTCTCCGCGCTTTTTCATGTCTCATAAACAAAGCTTATGCTCTATCAAATGTGATTTTGTATAAAAATTTGTATGCACTCTGCACAAATTTTACTCAATTGATAACTAATATGCATTATTTATAACTAAAATACTATCACTTAATGCAAAGTGCGAAGATCTGCACAAACAACACTTCTGCACAAGAGACTAAATAAGAAGATGTTCAAAATATTCAAAATATTAGCAATAACTTCGTATACGTCAATTGTTTACTAAATAGCTACTTGCTCTGGTAGAGTCACCACATATAGCATGTACGGAAGACGTTGTGCAGACGTCATTGTGTGGCCCAAGCAATGCAGAACAAACATGCACTAAGGTAGAAATGTGGATGAAATGTGGACCTCTCTACATAATAGAGTTATGTGTCTAGATATAGCGTGTATAGAAGAAGTTGTGCAGTCATTGTTCTGCAGAGCAAGCAATTCAAAACAAGCATGGGCTGAAACACAATTGTGGATGAAATACCAACCTCTTTTTACAATATAGTTCTTCCGCACATATGACTAATTTGAAACGTATATGGAAATACGAAAAGATATTTGGAAATACGAGGATAAGCATAATTTACACTTAAAATATCACCAATAATATCGTATACATCAATTTCTTACTAAAATATTAGTTATAAAAGCCTTTAATGCCAATGTAGATAACTTCCACTTGCATCCAAAAATTTATACAAAAGAATCAATTAGATGAAATACAGACCTTTCTGCAGAATAGAGTTCTTCCGCACTTCCGCACATATGCCTAATTTGAAACTAATACAGAAATACAAAGATAAGCATAATTTACACCTAAAATATCACCAATAATATCGTATACATCAATTGCTTACTAAAATATTAGCAATAAAAATGTTTATTGCAAAGTGCATACATCCACATAAAGAGCACTTTCACACAAGAAAATAAACAAATAAACATTTGAAACATGATTTACAATAAAAATTTTATCAATAATATAAACATAAACAATGTCATTATCTGCACATTGAAAACTTGAAATCTTCTTCTGCACAATGAACATTCTCCACACTTTTGCATGCCCTATAAACAAACTTTCTTCTCAATCAAATGTGAATTTGTACACAACTTTGTGTTCACTCTGCACAAATTTTACTCAATTAACTACTAATATGCATTATTTATAAGTAAAATATTATAAATAATATTAGCAAATAGAGCAAAGTGCAGAGATCTGCACAAGAGTCTAAACAAGCAGATGTTTGAAATATTCAAAATATTAGCAATAACTCTATATACGTCAACCATTTACTAAAATAACTACTCGCTCTGGTGGAGTCTCCACATATAGCATGTACGGAAGAAGATGTGCAGACGTCATTGTGCGGACCAAGCAGAGTGGAACAAGCATGCGTTGAGCCAAAAATGTGGACAAAATGTGAACCTCTCTGCACAATAGAGTTATGTGTCCAGATATAGCGTGTAAGGAAGAAGTGCAGTGATCGTTGAGCGGAGAAAGCAGTGCGGAACAAGCATGCACTGAGATAGAAATGTGGATGAAATACAGACCTCTTCACAAGATAGAGTTCTTCTGCACTTCCACACATGCGACTAATTTGAAACATATACGGAAAAAAACATAATTTACACTTCAAATATCACTAATAATATTGTATATGTTAATTTCTTACTAAAATATTAGTAATAAAATCCTTTAATGCCAATGTAGATAACTTCCATTCTGTAAAAAGATTTATGTAAAAGAATCAATTAGATGAAATACAGACCTCTTTGCACAATAGAGTTCTTCTACACTTCCACACATATGCCTAATTTGAAATATATACAGAAATATGAAAAGCTTTTTGGAAATACGAAGATAAGCGTAATTTACACTTAAAATATCACTAATAATATCATATATGTCAATTTCTTACTAAAATATTTGCAATAAAATCCTTTAATGCCAATGTAGATAACATCCACTCTATGAAAACATTTATGCAAAAGAATCAATTAAATAGTGGTAGAGGCAGCGTCTATGCTGCAATAAACAAAGTTTTTGCTCAATGAAATGGGGTTTTGTACACAACTTTGTGTGCACTTCACACAAATTTTACTCTCTTGACTAGTGATATGCATTACTAACTAAAGTATTAACAATAAAAGTGTTTAGTGAAAATTGTGTACATCCACACAAAAGAACTTTTGCACAAGATCACAAACAAACAGATATTCAAAACATTATTTACAATAAAAATATTGAGTTTTTGTGTTTGAAATCCATTCCACAGTAGCCATATTTTAGAATAATATAAACACAAACAATGTTATTATCCTCACAATGAAAAATTGAAAGCTTCTGCATAATGAACATTCTCCACACTTCTGCAAGTCCTATAAACAAAGCTTTTGCTTAATCAAATATGATTATGTACACAACTTTGTGTACATAATAGATCTGAGCATAGGGATCTCATACTTAGCTAAGAATCGCTAAGAGACATTGATGCCTCAACACATTAGCTGCCATTTCATCCATTAAGTCATAAATACATTGTTCATTCATTTACTAGTAAAAAACATGATGAGATCCATACATAGCTACTATCGTAAAACATATACTTAACCAACATAATAGCAACAGAAATACCAATGAAATCAAAACCATATGATCCACATATAAATAAGTATAATACTCATAGAAATACAAGGAGAAATAACCTCATATTGATGATGCAAACTCCAAACCCAGGATGAGACTACCACGTTCCACCCGACCATAGAATGGCTTAGCCAAATCTCACTTCAGCTATTCACCCTCGTGCCATATTCCGAGCATGAATGTGGGATCGCATACAACACATCAATCCAAAACCATCCAGGGTTTCGAGAGGCCATCCACATCAACCCAATAAACAATGATTCTACCTCACAGCCAGACATCACAAAATCATCATCAAATTGGTCTCTATCCAAGCCTTCCAGGGCTCTAGAGAATTTTTTCCAACCAAGGCTCCAGGATTAGTAACTCAACCCACAACTTCCACCGAGCTCTAGAGTGTTTGTCTAACCAAGGCTCCAAGACTAGTAACTCAACCCACCAAGGGCTCTAGAGCATTTGTCCAACCAAGGTTGCAGGACTAGTAACTCAACCCAAGATGTTACAGGGCTCTAGAGAGTTTGTCCAACCAAGGCTCCAAGAACTGGTAAATCGACCCAAGCTAAGGAAACATGAGAACCAACCAAAAAACAAGGGAATGAACCCACAATAACATGGCTATCTAGGAAATGGCAAGGCTAGGAAATCCACTATTAATCCAAGAAATCCTCCATGCGAGTGACATATCATGAGCAATAAACCACATGCATATGCCATGCATGCCAAAACTAGTGAGGAAAATATACATGCAACTCGGTACCTGCAAGCCAAATCTGCTATAGGTGTTGATCCCAATGTCCTCTTGCACTTTCATACTCTTCCTTTCCTTCTTGCTCCAAAAATCCAAGTATGCTACACCTTCCAAGGGTGCTCCAAGAAAACTCTAAGTATCCAATAGTATGAGAGAGAGAGAGAGAATAATGAGAGAGCTCCAAAACTGAATTGATAAAAGGTTACCAATTGATCTTTAGAATCCTTGTTATGAATGAGACCTCTATTTTCTTCATTTTCCATTATTTTCCTTCAATTTCCTCATCACATGAAACCTGTGACCTTTCACCTCCCTTTTCACCTAATTTCCATTATTTTCATAAATAAATGTACCAAAAATGTCATTTTTCCTTTCCAAAGCCTTAGCCATTGCCTTTGCTAATTTCCTTAACTATTAATAACCAAATGAACACCCACACTATGATGTCTTGGCCAACATTCAACTTGGAATAAGTGTCCCATCAACCGTGGTTATTATTTTGCCTTTATTATTTTTATTACATGGAATTTTCACTAGGGTTGTTACAAAACCCTCCCCCATGGGGGAACACGGTCCTCGATGTTCAAAAACACCTATAACCACAAGACTGTTGTAAGCAAAACATACTACTGATGGAGTTATAACTTAGCTCGTTGTAGTATTTACAATGATCACCCTGCTGAAAAGCAAACTAACATGAAAACATAACAAACATAACATCATAATGACATGACACCCATACCGCTTATTGGAGGATTATAACATAGCTCATCGCAGTATTTACATCCATATACATATGTACATATACCAAAATCACCAAAACATGTACCAAAACATATACCAAGACATTTACCAAAACACCATACCAAAACGGCTTTGCCTCAACCGGCAAACAACAATGTAAACTTTCAAACAGGAATTGATACGATTACCCGTTTCATTGAGGTAGCAAAAAAATCAACCGATTTTGAAAAGTGGTAACGCAACATATATTATAATATATATATATTTATTAGTTATAATATATATATATATATATATATACAGCATAGTTTTGACCATTTTAATTATTACAAAGTTTTTAGAATGTTATGATTTGCATGTTGATTTTTTAGAAAGGTTATTCTCATCAAGCCTTTTTTTTAAAGACTTATTTTTTACTTTAATTTTCTAATATAAATGTTGAATAATATTTTTTAAATTAACAATTTGAAGTGTATTCTTCTTCTATTTTCTTGTTTCTTTTAATTTTTTTTTTTCATAGTGAGTCTATTGTTGCATAGTTAAGAAGAAGGTCGATATTTAAAGTCGATATTCTAATATTTATTATGTTAATTAATTTTTCAATGCCATCAAATAATTGTCTCTAAAAATACCAATAATTTAACATTATATAAAATTTAAACATTTGAACATAAATATAACTAAAATTTATACATTTATAATTTTGCTAGAAAAACATGTCAAAATCACAATTTATAGGAAAAATTTAAAAAAAAAAAAAAATAGTTTTTTTTTCATATCAAAAAATAATAATAATCACAGTTTTTTTCAAAAAATAATGATTCACGTAAAAATTAAGGCGAAAATCACATAATACAAATATTGAACATATAACAACATTATTTGAATGCTTATTCTTCTCATAAAATGTCAAAGTCAAAACATTACAAGTATAAATAATTAATAGTTACAAAAAATGAGCTTGATTTCTAGCATAATGTAAATTTAATCAACAATATCACGTAATCCAAACTCTTCATCCTCTAGAGTTTCATCATTGTCTTCTTCCACAATATTTTCTGCATCATTTTGCTCATTTTCCTCTTCTAATGGATCTTTGATGTTTGTGAATCTCCCAATGTATGCATTTCCAATCAGTCCATGTAATGGTGGTTGAGGTTCCTTTGCCTTTTTTGCCACACGTGATTCACTAAAATCTCCTTTCTTCAACCCAATTTCTTACATTACATCTGGAAGAAATTGAAGAGCATTAATTCTTTGCTGAATAAATTTTCACTGTACTGGAACTTTTTCAATGAAAATACAATTTCTTCCTTTTTGTAGGCAACATGCTAGTGTTGTACCTAATTATCAAGCACAAAACAAATAATGAAGTAAATTATTACAATGACATATAAATTAAGAAAGAAGATATTGAAATTCAATTCTATATAATAAAACTTACCTGAGCTTAAAAATAAATCCAGAACCCAATCTCCTTCATTTGAACATAAGTCTATAAGATAGTTAATCAACAACTGTGATTTTTGATAAATGTTAACTATCTCTCATTTTGCTTCTTTATCTTCATATGTTAGTTTTTTCACAACAACGTCATAAACCAGTGCTTGGCTATGATTCTTTCCATCTACCTGATTAAAAGGCATAGACATGTAACTATCATCTTTTGTCCAACTATCAATATGGATGAACGCACAATCATTTATAATTGGTTGATCATCACGGTTAAGAATATTTGAATTTTTCCTGTAGCATGAAATAGTAAAAGTTCAATTAACTTGTACATAAATGAATTTTTTAACATTAATCAAACATACAATTTCAACGTCTTACCATGTAAGTTGCATCCTTGAGTTTTTTTTCCCCTTGAAGCTTGTCAATAACATTTCCAATTGTGTGTCCGAATGAAATATCACAAATCTCCATAATGGTGATGATGTGAATTCTACAACCCCGCAACCACTTTTCTAAGAGCTTGATAAGTATAAGGGTCACTATCATAGTCAATGTTTGAGATATTGAAACCATGGGGAATATCTGCAATAACTATGGAATAATCCCTTTTAGGTATGAGTTTAGAAATGTCTTCACAATCACTTTGCATTAATTGATACTGAATAGTGTCAAGCCCATTCCAAATGAAATGGGTAAGAGTTGGATCAAGTTCAACATTCTTAAGGCGTTGCTTTCTCAGTCTTTCGATCTTAATTTTTTCAATAAAGCTTATGAAACTATTTGGTGCTTCATTTGCATCCTTCCTCATCTTTAATAAAATAAAAATATATATGTATAAGTTATAAAATAAAAATAGTATAAAAATGAATGTATAAATCAACATACCTTTTTAAATGCAAGATAAAAATATTTTAGTGTTGTTGTAGAACTTGAATCTGGGTAGTTGCGTACAACATCATCCCAACTATCTTCATTCAATAATTTAACCATTTGTTCTTTTATTTCATGTGAACTTTGTGAATAAATAGATAAAGTATAAAAAAATTAATATAATGATATGTATAAGAAATACTACCAAGAACAATATGTTATATTTAAAAGAAAATTATAATCTAGAAATAAGCAAAACTAATTCAACAAACTTGCTTTTGCAATTCCTCAAACATTTTGTCCAATGATAATTCCCCTGACTTCACACAAGATAATATTACTTTTGAAAATATTTTCATCCTTTACTTCTTGCAATGCTCTCCAATGTCTGATAGTCATATTTCTGGAAGCTGCTTCATTTCAGTTCCCGATTTACTGTTGCTACATATCAATGGTTTAGACTTTTTGACCTTCTGTCTTTTAATGCCAATGTTCTCCTACATGCTAAAAATATCATTAATCAATTTCCATATCTCTTCAATTATAAATGCCAACCGGAAAATGTCATTAATACTTCTGAATATATCATAATTTACTTTTCCGCCTTTTTAAATGATTTTCTCCTCAATTTGATAGCCTATTTCTATACACCATTCTTTTCAAAATTCTTTTGTTTTAATAATGCCATCCTCCTGGTGTAATGATTTCCCTACTTTCTTTTGAATTTTCACTAGGATTTTCACTATTGGCATTGACTAATTGGGAATGTTCAACTTTCATTTTCTTCCTCCTAACATTCTCATGATTAACTAGAACATAGACATTCATGGGCATTATTAGTTTTGGACTTTTATGGCTCTTATCCTTTCTAACATCAGTTCTAATGTCATCCTTAGTAATGGCACCATATTCTTCAACGTCAATTTCAACTTCCTCATCTTCAAAAGTAACCTGTCTACCTTTGCTAGATTTATCCACTATAGACATTCTTTTTTAATCCCTTGGATGTAGTTGTGTAGCATCATGAATCACTAGTTTTTTATTCTTTGGCATATCTTCTTCTGACCCTGAGCAGAAACTGCTGACAACATTCATAATATCTTCTCTATGAAATGAATGCCTCCCAACATAATTGAAAGAATTTCAATAATAATTTGTCAAACAAAATATCATATGTCAATAAAATCTAAGTCATAAAAATATAATGATACAGTTACAATAATGCAAAACACAAATATAAATAACAATACTTACAATATCTTGTGCAATGTCATTTATAATTTGTTTACACATCTTCGTAGATTCTTCTATCATGTCATACAATGACAATGATAGCTGATATTTAATCTTGTCATGTGACCTGGGAAGTTTTGTAAGTACATAAACAACTTCAGTGTCCGGTATCAAACAAATGTCTATGACTTTTCCCAACACCTCATAAAGTCCACTATCGTTAGGGATATAAACATATAGATATATCTGCAGTTGTTGTTCACCTTCTCTATCTTTCACATATCATACATTTTCTGTAAGCTTCACTTCTAATTTCTTCTAGTATGAAATCATCTTCTTATCATTTGAGGCACTTGATATATTTGTAGTTATTAGCTGGGTTTGGTTCGTTCAACAGTGTTTTTTGAGGATCCACCTTTAATTTTAGCAGTTTTTGGTCCATAAAGATTCACATAAATCTCTTAATGCCATTTACTGAAAAAAAAAAAAAAAAAAAAAAAAAAAAAAAAAAAAAAAAAAAAAAAAAATATATATATATATATATATATATATATATATATATAATATATATATTAGTTAACTACGAAAACAACAATAGCTTAAATAAAACAAAAAAAATGAAACAAAATCTAAAACGATAAAATAAACATAATAAAAAACAATAAAAAATTGTAAACATAACTTTAAAAAAAAAAAAAAATATATAAAATAAATGCAAAAGCACCCTCCTGCTCCACCCCCACAGGACCGATGGGGGCATAGCTCCTTCGCCCCACCCCCACGACCCATCAGGCCCAAGGGGTGTGGCTCGATTCTCAAAATCGGGCCTCCAACCCATGGGCCTCGATGGCCATGTGGGTGGGCGAAGGGGGCTGCATTTTTTAATTTTTAATTTTTAATTTTTTTAAAATATTATGTTTTACAAAATTATTTTGATTTGTGATTATTTATCATTTCTAGATTCTCAAAATCAAGCCATCACCCTCATAGGCCCGATGGACCGTGGGGTGGGGCGGTTGGGGTTGTAGCCCCATCGCGCCCCACCCCTATGTCCCAACAAGCCCATGGGGCTGGAGGCCCGTTCTAGCCTCCACCCCCACGGGTTTCTAGCTTCCACCCCCATGGGCCTATTGGGCCATGGGGGAGGGGCGGGATGGGGTTGGGTGCAACCCCCTCCTACCCTCCCCCACAACCCAACGAGCCTGTGGGGGTGGAGGCTCGATTCTAAGAATCAGCGCTCACCCTTGGCAGGCTGGGCTGCGAGGGTGGGTTCCGCCAGTGGGCATGACCGGTCCCACCATGCCCACTGTGGACATAGTGGCCTTTTGCATGCCGTGGGACTGTCGAGTAATCCTCGCTCGTCTAAGTTCTTAATTTGTAAAAAAAATTAAGTATTATTTTACTGGAATATGTTTTTGTTAAGGTATTTTACATGAAAATAATAATCCAACTGACAAATAACTACTAGTAAACCTATTGAATTTTAAAACTTGCACACAACAAAAAGGAAACTAACCTTTCAAATGCAACAATATTCCATTGAATATGTTGTCGATAACAATGTAGCTACTCCACAAAATCGCTCCAAGTCCTTTAACGAACCTCAAAAATCCTTGATGTGATGTAAAGAATAGCGATAATGAAATTTATGATATAACAAAAATTACGGAATTGTTTTACTGCACGATTAATGTGGGATTAATTTGTTTTTATAAAAACTTTAACATATAAATCTTGTTGTGGC
This sequence comes from Pinus taeda, assembly GCA_000404065.3. NCBI lineage: Eukaryota > Viridiplantae > Streptophyta > Pinopsida > Pinales > Pinaceae > Pinus > Pinus taeda. The sequence continues at coordinate 32,450 of APFE030808596.1, forward strand.
GATATACTAAATTATGATAAAGAGAACATTACGGAATTGTTTTACCGCACAATGAATGTGGGATTAATTTGTTTTTATAAAAACTTTAACATATAAATCTTGTTATGGTGATATAGTAAATTATGATAAAGGGAACATTACAGAATTGTTTTACCGCATGGTGAATGTGGTATTAACTTTTTTTATTATAAGAACTTAACATATAAATCGTGTTATGAAGATATAGCAATTTATTTTAAATGTATGATAGAAGATATAATAAAAATTTAAAAAAAACATTCAATTGTCTTGTAAATGTTATATAGTTTAAGTAAAAAATTAATTTAGGTAAAATATTTAGGTTACAATTTTAATTTCATAAGAAAACTTTAGTTAAATTTTTTCAATAAATTGTAGAAGAAATTTATGGAGGAAAATACATGAAACAAGTTTTTGGAGGGAAAAATTTCGACAAAAATTTTTAGAGGGAAACTTTGGAGGGAAATTTTCATTCTTTAAGCTATATATTATCATTAGAAGAGAGTGCATTTGTATAATTCAACCTCTTCTATTTAAAAAGCATGCATTCTTCTAATAATTAAGTTTCACTTTGTGAAGCATCAACATCTTCGTCATGTAACTACTCTATTCATATTGATGAATCTAACGGAAATTCTTCCACTATGAATAGAGTCAAATATTCCACTTAGTCCTAATCCTAAGGACTATGAGAGAAAAAATGATAAAGGGCAGGATGAAGAATTTCAAATAAATAAAGAGTCACATTTCCACTTAGTCCTACTCCTATGGACTATGACAACAGTAGTAATGAAGAGCATGATGAATATTTTCAAATAAATAAAGGGTCGCGGTTTCCACTTAGTCCTAATCCTAAGGACTACGAGAGAAGCAGTGATGAAAAGCATGATGAAGAATTTCAAATGAATAGAGAGTCACGATGTCCACTTAGTCCTAATCCTATGGACTATGAGAGCAACAGTGATGAAGATCATGATGAAGAATTTCAAATGAATAGAGAGTTGTGGTTTCCACTTAGTCCTACTCCTATGGACTATGAGAGCAGTAGTGATGAAGAATTTCAAATGAATAGAGAGTCACGGTTTCCACTTAGTCCTAATCCTATGTACTATGAGAGTAGAAGTGATGAAGGCCGAGATGAAGAAATCATACATGTCAGAGCCTATTTTTGATGTGTTGGAAGAAGTTATTGACATGCGAAGGTTTATTCTGGGATCACATGGTGAGGATAAATTCATTGAACAACTTAATGACATTAGCTTCCAACATCAATTTTGTATCAAAAAAAAAGATGGGAAAACACTAATATGGGACAACAAGTATTCAACTACTGCAGAATGGGCGTTGTCATCAGGTTTGGCATTTTTGAAGTTCATTCCAGATCATCCAATATTTGCGTCAAATATATTGTTATTATCATTAGTTGTTGAAGTTCATAATGCATGCAGGCAGAATAGAGATATAAATTATTATTATTGCCTAGAAGAAATTAAAAAATGTATTAGATATACATATGAGTACTTTGATATTGTTGATTCAGTTTGGTGGGAGTCTTTTGTCAATAATCAAAGTCATATCATTTCAAGAACAAAAAATGAAGATATACCTTTGAAAACTCAATTTATTTGGCCACAAAATGTGTCAAATGAACACGAGGAAAGAAACATTGTTAAACAACAACAATTTCAATATATTATTAATTCTTCACAGGTAGAGGAAAGAGAAATGTCTATTGGTTCCAAAATATCTCGTGCACAACATGAAGCCATGGAATACCTTTACAGGGGTTCAGTACAGGATATTAAAAAGGTTTTCATGATCGCAATGCTAGTAGATGGATCCTAATGGCTATCCATTCTGGGTTACTAAGGTTATAAAGTTCATTACAGAAAAATGAAGATGTTGCAGGTGTTGCAATACATTGGTATGCCACAAATACACACCCATCCAATGGTGTGTACAAGTAAAGATGGTAATTGATAAAAAATTTGATAGAAAGAGAAAAAGAAATGGTACAAATATAAATTGTCATCGTACAGACCTCTTAAAATTGAAGGATGTTGACATACTTGTTTATGACTTCAATTTAAAAAAGAGAGGAACTTTTCACTTCAAGACGATAGATATTTTGAAAAGGTTGTTACCAGAGGGAACAATGTTGATATGGGAGTCTACTAAAACCAGTCGTAGATCCAAAAGAATTTTGAAACCTGAAATGGTGGGCATGCATGTGGACTCAAATGGTGCACTAGTTGATGAAAGAGAAGAATATGGAACATATTCATCTGCATCCAGTCATTCATTTGAAGATGTCAATTTTGATGGTGTGCAAGAAAATATGAATGATTTTGAGTAATTATCTAAGACAATTTATATAACTGATGTTTGCATCATATCTTGAAATAAAAATTTTGTTTTCCATTTGGTGTTAAATGAAATTATGAGTCATTTTTATGTTTGTTGGATTATATGTTTTAATTATAATTATTTTTATTGTTTAGAATATCTACAATGCAACAATAACTTAGAGATATAATTTATGTTTCATTCAATCTACAAGTATTTACATTTTGATTAATTTAGTCATGTAATTTGTTCATAATGTCATGGTTTAAATGTGTTGAAAACCTAGAGTTTTTAATTCTATGGTTGAAAATTTTCCAAACTTCTTTGTATCTTTAATGTTATGGTTGAAAACAATTACAATTTTAACGATATTTATTGTCACGTTATTATATGTTTAATATCATGGATAAAAAGTGATGGAATTTTAATGTGTTTCAGATCCCATTGTTTTATTTTTATCCTCATTACTAAAAAATGTTGAAATTATACCTAGAAAAGAAAAATGTTATTCTACCAAAAACATTAGTGTGTTTTTTTCGTAAAAAACAATTGTTTTTTGCACAACAAAAATTGGTTTTATTGCCATTTTTTAAATATGTTGAAAATTAACCCTTAAAAAAACATCGTTCTAGTATACACACTTTTCGTTTTTAGCACTGTTTTTCATGTTTGTTTAGGGTTTTTTGACTAGAGTTTATGTTTTGAGTTTATAGTTCTCGTTTCAAAGTTTATATTGTTAAACAAAAAAGGATACATAGCCCACATCTGACCCACCATCTCAAATGTAGCTTCATAAGGCCCAAAGTGCTTCCATTTGACTTTAACCTGCTCGATTGCTTGGTTCCAGAGCATGAGCACTCTTTTCTACAATATACATTGAGGCCTTGACTGGAATTCTGCACCTGGTTCCACCTGCAATAGAGACCAGTCAATCACATGATCAACATATTTAAGATACTTCTTAAGAAATGACACATGGGAAACATCATGGACTTTCACTTTCGGAGGCAGTGCAAGTCGATAGGCTACTGACGCAATTCTCTCAAAAATATTGAAGGGTCCACAAAATCGTGGTGCCAGCTTGGCACATGATCGAATCCGTAAGGAGCTTTTATTTGGTTTGATACGCAAGTACACCTATTCCCCAACCTATAACTCCTTAAACAACCTATTCCAATCTTCATAGCTCTTCTGCCTATCCTATGTTGCCTTTATATTTTTCTTGGTTACCTACATTTCTTGTTTCATGTCTGCCAACATGTCTGGTCCAATCAACACCCTGTTAACTAGATCACTCCAACTTATGGGAGTATTGCAACTCTACCCATACAATGCCTCAAACAGTCTCATCTTCAAATATTCCTGATGTTGGGTGTGGAGCCTCATTATCTTCTTTATTTAGAGGTATCGCCACATTGGACTCCAGTTCGTAATGTGGCAGCAACGCCGCCCATAATATTTTCCCTACAAGGGGAGTCTAGGGGGGGCGGGAGCGATCTTTAGGAGCCCCCCCCCCCCCGGCGGGGGGGGG
>APFE030808596.1:36354-52237 GCA_000404065.3 Pinus taeda
GTGGAAGATGCAGATGGAAGATTATTTGTACTAGAAAGATCTATACCAACCATTGAGCGAAAAGGGAAAGAAGCTGACAAGTATGACAGACACAGGATGGGATATTCTCAACAGAAAGGCACTTGGAACAATACAGTTGTGCCTAACGGCGTCAATAGTGTTTAATATTTCAAAGGAAACGACAACAGAGGGTTTAATGAAGGCATTGGCCAAACTATATGAAAAAACCTCGGCCTCAAATAAGGTATTTCTTATGAAGCGTTTATTTAATATGAAGATGTCAAAAGGTGGATCTTTTGTTGATCATTTAAATGAATTTAATATAGTTACCAGTCAGTTAAGTTCTGTAGGGGTAACTTTTGATGATGAAGTTAGGACTCTGTTATTTCTATGCTCATTGCCAAAAAGTTTGAATGGTTTAGTTATGGCCATTAGTAACTCTGTCTCTAGATCTAGTACTTTAAATTTTGATGCTGTTGTCAGCGCAATCCTTAGCAAGGAAATGCGACAGAAAAGCTCCTATGAGACATTAGTAACACTTTGACTCTATAGACTAGGAGAAGAAAAATTGAAAGAGGAAAGAGCCCAGGATATCACAGTAAGTCAAGGAAAGGTAGATCCAAGTCTAGATCAAGGATAGTGTACTGGAAATGCGGGAAGAAAGGACACGTGAAGAAATACTGCAAGTATCAGAATGGAAAAGAATGAGACGTGCAGCAAGAAAACAATCATGAACAGAGTGTGACAGATGATGTGTTGTAAGATGCATTGATTCTTTCATTAGAAAATATTATTGATGCCAGGGTAGTAGATTCAGGGGCCTCAATCCATGCCACACCTGATAGGAAACATTTTCATGATTATGTTTAAGGATATTTTGGACAGGTACGATTGGGTGATGATAAACCCTGTAAAATAGTTGGAATGGGTATAGTTTTCATAAAATGATAGAATGGAAACCAATGGATATTGGAGGTATGGCATGTTCTAGATCTGAAGAAAAATTTGATTTCAACAAGGTAGTTGGGAGGTGAAGGTTGTGTAACAACTTTTACAGATAAAACCTGGAAGGTCACTAAAGGAGCCCTGGTAATAGCAAAAGGAGAAAAGGTTGGTACATTATATTTATATAATGGTATTTCTAATTCTGTCAATGATTTAACCTCTACAGGAGAAGATACAACATTGTGGCATCATAGACTTGGGCACATGAGTGAGAAGGGGATGTAGATTCTTCACTCAAAAAAATTGTTGCCAGGTTTGAAGCATGTTGATTTAGAATTATGTGAGAATTGTGTTTATGGAAAACAGAAGAGAGTTAGATTCCTCAGAGTTGGGATAGAAAAGAAGAGCGAAAAATTAGAACTTGTGCATACATATATATGAGGACCTGCTCAAGTATCATCTCTTAGTGGCTCTTGCTATTATGTTACTTTTATTGATGATGCAACCAGAAAAACCTGAATTTATTGTATTAGAAATAAATCTTATGTATTTGATACTTTCATGAAATGGAAAGCTTTGGTTGAAAATGAGACAGGAAAAAGGTTGAAGTGTCTCAGATCAGACAATGGAGGTGAATACTCATGCAAAGAGTTTGATAGGTATTGTTCAGAGAATGGAATTCGCAAAGAGAAGACAGTTCCAGGAACACCACAAGAAAATGGTGTCTCAGAAAGGATGAACATGACAATCATGGAGCATGCAAGGTGCATGAGATTGCATGCAGGATTACCTTTACAATTTTGGCAAAATTTGTAGATACTATTGTTTATCTAATAAATAGAGGGCCTTCAAGTTCCTTGGATGGTGGTATTCTAGAGGTGGCATGGACAGGTAAAAAGGTAAACTACTCATTTTCAAATACTTTTGGTTGTAAAACTTTTGTCCACATTGATAAAGAAAATAGAACAAAGCTTGGGGAAAAATCAAAGAAATGTACCTTTTATTGGATATGGTGTTAATGATTTTGGTTATCGCTTTTATGATTATGAAAAACACAAAATCATTAGGAGCGGAGATGTAACTCAAAATATACTCAGAATTTAACTCAAAAAATGGTGGCAAATTTTATCTCTAAGTGCATATAATTCCAACAAGTGAAGGTTGATTTCAAGAACCCAGTTGGCCTATTATAGCCTATTCCCGTTCCATAATGGAAGAGGGAAGTTATTTTGATGGACTTCATTCCAGGGCTTCCAAGAAATTCAAAACAACATGATGCAATCATGGTAGTGGTCGACAAGTTGAGCAAGGTGGCTTACTTTGTGGTTTTTAAATCTACAAATTTAGGTAGTGAGGTGGCTTAAGTGTTCATAAAGGAGATTGTGAGACTACATGAAGTTCCCAAGAAGATTATCTTGGATAGAGATTCCAAACTCACTTCAAAATTTTAGAGAAATTATTTGCAGGCTTGGGAATAGAGTTAGGATTTAGCACAGCCTACCATCCTCATACCGATAGGAAAACAGAGAGAACAAACATAATCCTTAAAGATATGCTAAGAATGTATGTGATGCACCAACCCAAGAAGTGGGAAGAGTACCTTCCACTTGTGGAATTCAGATTCAACTTATCAAGAGTCATTGAGAATGATCCCATTTGAAGTGATTTATGGGAGTTGTAACACTCTTATCAGCTAGAGTGATTCTCTTAATAGGGTCCTCATTGGTCCTAATATGTTGAAATACATGGAACATGAAATGCAAGCCATAAGAATAAATCTAAAAGTGGCACAAGATAGGAAGAAAAGTTATGCAAACTAGCATAGAGTGCACAAAGAGTTCCAAGTAGGGGAACATGTATTCCTGTGAATTAGACCTAACAAGGGCTCTATAAAATTTGGGTCATGTTCCAAGTTGGAATTGTGATTTTGTGGACCTTTTCAAGTGCTTGAAAGGATAGGGCCAATAGCTTATAGGTTAGATCTACCTCCATCAATTAGAGTGCAAGATATCTTCCATGTTTCATCACTTAAAATATATGTGTGGGATGCTAATCATGTAGTTGATTGATTTGTGTTACAGGTAGAACCAGAGGGAGAGTTCCAACCGAAACCTCTATGCATCTTGGATCAAAGGAAACTCACATTCTGGAACTGAGTAATAGAGAAAGTCAAAGTGTAGTGTAGGCGCTTTGGACCCGAGGAAGCCACATGAGAAATGGATGACCTAATGTGGTCAACTTATCTTTTCTTATTTGTTGATTAAGAACATGTAAATACATTCTAATGCTTGGTCTAAAGCATGTTTTGTTGTATATGGTTATTGAACACCTATGACGATGTCCCCCCTCAAGGAGGAGGGGACTATGACATCCCCTGGTTAATATTTTTCCCATTGTATATAATTGTAATTATTTAAATGGTTGAGAGAGGGACACAAATTCCATTACTTGAGGAAGGAGATTGCTTGAGGGAAAAGTTGTTTTAAATGTCAATCCTGGTTAGCTAAAATGGTCTTAATGGGCTAACTGTGCAACAAGTTTAACCAACAAGAAAAGGGCAAGCCCAGGTGTCCCTATCCTCTAACAAAAACCAAGGAAGGACAAAAGCATTCAAGAATGGAATGGGTTATTTTGTCCAAGGAATGGACTACACAGAAACCTGGAAAAAGAATGGATAGTTAGTATGTTGTAGAAGAGGAGAACAAGGGCAATTTCCTTTATCATGTTTTGATATGATATCTGTCTCTCTTATTCAAACATGAGCATGTAAACATATGTAGAGAGAACAACTTCTCTCGGGGAAGATGCTCATTCGTAGAAGTAGTGGACGAGAAACATGCAGAGGATAGTGTGGTAAGGAAAAAAGAATTCCTCCAGGGGTGGAGCTGAGAGCACAAAGAAAGAATTAACCAAAATTGCAGTTGTTAAGCATTGGAGAAATTGAAAAGCAGTTGAAGAATCCTTGTAGAGGCTTGCTAGGTGAAATCATCATAGAGAGCAATGGCTTTTTGGAAAGGTGAAGAACCCACTAGGGAGGTTGTGGATTGATGAACCTATTGGTTAAGGAGGAAACACTCATTAGAGGAAACTTCAGCCTAAAAATGGCCTCCTAAGGAAAAATAATAAAATAAGAGTTAAAAATAATAAAATAAGAGTTATGAATTTTGGAGGAAAAAATAAGAAAACTATTTTTTTAAAATTGTAGTTTTGACTTATCTCCTTATAGGTTTAATCAAATTTCAAGTGTAGATACTCATTGGATGCGGAATTAAATTCCACATCTAATGAGTACACATTATGCATACTTATAAGAAAACCCATATTGATAAAAATAGCTTATATAATAAATAAATAAAAATGACGATTACATTTAAAAAGTGTGTCACACACATTTTTAATGTATCTTCAATTTTTATCCATGTGGGTATTATCAAGGATTGCTATTGGTACTCGTTGGATATGGATTTTAATTTTCGCGCCAATGATGTCTACACTTGAAAATTTAGAAACCTAAAAGATAGTCAAAAATACAATTATATATATATATATATATTTTATAATATTTAGTATATATATATAGATTATATTTTAACTATACCTCTTTTTCATTTAATTGATTTTGATTGGTTTACCTATTATATACATGAAAATTTCATGGGGAATTTTAGGTTGAAATTTCCTCTAATACAAGCGCTTGTGAGGGTTGATGAACCACCCAAACACTACAAGGAAAAAACCTTCTAGCAGAGCTTATAATGGAGGTTTTTAGTGTTATAAAATTAGCAAAAATTGTCAAAAAAACATCTACTAAAACATTTGTTTGTGGGAACAAATGTTTTCGCAGAGGTTATAACAAAACTTCATCACAACTAAAAAAATATGAGCAGCTAGAGGTTTTAGTGGATGTTATGTTTTTCGGTGCGCTTTATGGAATAGGAAGTCCTTGTGCGCTACTTATAGAAATGTGTTATTATCTATACATAGTTAAAATCATTGAGGCATTTAATTGAAAGAGCACCAAGGCATTTAATTAAAAGAGAACTGAGGCATTTAACTAAAAGTTCCCCATGCGTTCAACTCGAAGAGCACTAGACCTTGAAACATATACTACGCCAGTGCTTATATAAATAAAAAAACCTGGTCATTCTTTGATGAAGGAATGGATCGAAGGCATGCAAAAAATAATTGCAGTTCTAGTGCTTTCTCTTAAACATGCAACACCAGAACATCTTGTTTACATAAACACATCGATGTGTTTGTTATATAGATTGCCTGGTACTGTTAATTTTAATAGTGCACCGAGAATGGAAATATTATTTTGTAGAATCGGGGGGTGTTAGTTCTATGAAAGCACTGGTGCATTATGAGTTACAATGCACCCAGGCATTAATTAAAAACAATGTTGATGCTTGAAGACTTGAAAGCCCAGATGTTGTCATGTTCTGAAGAAGCGTTGACTATGCTGAAATATGATGTCATGATGCTTTTATTTAAAGTAATCCACCGATGTGTTTTTATGTTATGGATACACCAGTGTTTTTATATGAGATTTTCTCTTTTTTGGAGACATCGACCTGTGATAGTGCAATTATTGTAATTTTTAAAATCCATTATTCATTGAGAAATCGACATATATCTTATAACAATATTCATATAAATTAATATTAGTGCATTTGTATACGGAGTTTGGATTAATTTGTTATATTATCAAATTCCAGATCTTTCATTATAATATTTAATAATCCATATATTTAATCAGTGATATAACATTTCACAACGACATTGGATAACACAATAGAATAAATTAAAATGTATTTTATTATATATCAATAAGAAGCTCTTTGTCATACAAAATGGGATTTTTCTTTGGTAACCCCTTGTATTTCAATTGGGACACTATGTCCATGTTTACATTGAACAACATGTCTGAGTTTCACAAACAATTATTTCAAAAAATACAATAGGTTGCTTTGATATCCAAATAGATCATTAGTCTTTTCTAGAACTACTGTGAGTGCTTAAACTACTTCCATGACTTGGGTTATTTGGAGAAATGTTTTGTTGATTGCATCGATTGTTTTCATCTTCTCCATCTTGTTCCATCTGCAAATATAAAAATAAAGTGTAATGAGTTACATTGGTGAGAATAATGAAAATAGAAATAAATAATATACATCAATGCAAATCGAATAACAATGTACCATAGCAAGAAGTGACTCATAAATTTTGCATATGGTTTCAAAATCACGTCTCATGCCTTGTTGCAACAAGTCTTCTGTTGGCGTAGTTCCATATTTTGTTTCATGCATGTTTTAAACCCCATTATAAATCATAGATTTAATATGAAGGAAATTTTTTGTTCTATTAATTATAAACTCAGAGAAGTAAAACAACATAGATACCTACAAATTCCACAATTAATTTTTTATATGCCAACATATACTCACAACTATTATTTAACCCAATGTCAATCAATTCTTTCGATGGCTCTTCTTTGTATGTTAGCACCTATTTGAAGACATTTAAGGATGGTTGTTGTAAAACAAATTAAAATATTAAAAAATTAAACTTATAAGGAAATATTAACTATTACTCACAAACTTTGAAATCAACCCTTTTCTTCCGTGTCGTCCTTTTTTTATGTGCTGAACGAGTTCCATCTTGTATTCTTTTATGTAAGAAGATACTTGAAAATTAATATAATTCGCTATATCTAGTATACTATATATAACTTCATATATATATTATATATATATACAGAGAGTCCAATCATGATTACATTACATTTGAAGCACTGGTTGTGGGATGATCCTCCTTATGATGAATTATGCATTTCTTTTATTCATCCCTTATTACACTTTTTTGGACATTCCCACTAGCATTTTGTATATCAGCGGGTTGATCATTGAGCATTTTCATTAATCTTTCCTGAGAAAAAAAGTAATAATACTATTTTTTATATGATATATGAAAAACAAATTAGTAACAAAATCGATATTAAAATTAAATGGTTTGTAAAATATAACATATACATTCTAGAAAATCATTTTATACAATTAGGAAATATTACTTTTTTGGAGATTTTTTTTGTTGTTGTATGTTTTTGCTATTGCAAGTCTAACATGTCTCATTGGTCATTGCTATGGAAACGCTCCTTGTAGTTTAGATATAATTTTGTTCTTAGAATCATTGCATTGATTTTTGCATTGTAAATGGAAAGTACATCTATACGTTCATTCCATTAGATCCCTCATAGTTCTCTAAAAAACCCCCCCTCCCCCGCTCATTAACCTCCAACACCACTCCAGCTAAGGACCAATTCAACGTCATTTACATGTTCCATAAATTTTATTTTCTTATAACAATATTGATCGTTTCCTCTGTTGTTGCTCCCTATAGAACATTAAACATATTTGAATTAATAGATTGTTTGAAACATGTTATTTAATATTCTTAAGTATATTATTAATGAAAATTCAAAAAAAAACTCACATTAAATAGTATTTTTTCATTCACCTGATTCATCATTCTGCAATTTTTCTATCAGGCTTTTACACTCTTCTGCACTTAGATTAAAAATAATATTATCTACCTTCTTTGTTTTGTGGCTCTACATGACACACACAAACTAATACATATTAGTTAAACTTACATATAGTTCAAACATATTAATTTTGTAAGAACTTGCCTTCTGTGATTTTTTTGATGTGTTGACATTATGTCGATCATTATTTTTATTACTTGAGACCTTTTGAGACTTTTTTTTATCAATATATAACCTGTATCATTCAATATAGAAGACATTAGATATAATTTTACAAATAAATCAAATAATTTTCAAAAGAAAAAAATCTCTGGTAACTGGTGCGTTTATCTGAATAAACACATCGGTGTGTTTATAATATTAAATGCACCGGGATTTTAATTATTCAACACCATCATGGAAAATGATTTTTAAAAAATAATTTTAAATTAGGATGGTGTGATTTGTAAGGCTAAATGCATTGCATTGATTTAACGGTTCTATTATGAACAAACACGCCAATGTGTTATATTACACTAGGAGCAACGATGAATAGACTGGACAAAATCGAAAGTGATATATATTGATGCATTGAAATACTCAGGTAACCCCAGTGTGTTATATTACAAAGGGTGCATCGTGTAACATATAGTTGCTTTTATAAAAGAAATGAGAGGGATGATGGTGCGATTTGTAAGGTTAAACTCAACATAATGATTGAATGGTGCTATTAGGAACAAGCGCATTGGTGTACTATATTACACTGGGAACAACGATGAAAATATTGGAAATAATTCAAAGTGTTATAATATACCGGTGTGTTGTGTTACTCAAGTAGCCCCGGTGTGTTATGTTACATAGGAGGCACCGCGAAACATATGGTTGTTTCTTAAGATCAGAGAGGGCTAACGGTGCGATTTGTAAGGCTCAACACACTACAATGATTTAATGGTTCTATTAAGAACAAATGTGTCAATGCATTATATTACATTAGGAGGAACGACGAACATACTAGACATAATTGAAAGTGTTATAATTTAATGGTGCATTGTATTACTCAAGTAGCACTGGTGCATTATGTTACATATGGCGCACCAAGCAACATATATCCTTTTTTTAAAAATGGAGAGGGCCGACAAGGTTTGGATCTAAATCAATGAGCGATTCCCCTAATTTATATGTCAAATGCCCCATATATAGTAAGTACACAAACCGATTAAATCTAAAATGTCTAAATTGGAAACCCTAATTGTGAAAGGGTAGAGAAACTTAAACCCTAATGTGAAATTTCGCAGGAAGAAGGGTTTAAGGTAAGTATTGAATTTTTTTGTTTTTTTATGAATTTTAATTAAATTTAAATAGGAACAGAGATCGTACAAAAATTACTAGTAAAATCTACAATAATTTTTTTATTATACATGGTTTTCAATTTTATTTTATTTTTTTACTAAATTGTGAATAAATCTAACACAAATAGTAAAATATTTTAACAGTAAAATTTAAGATTCTTGTTATCCAGGGTTTTGAGTGAATCACCATACCTTTCAACTTCTGATATTTTGGTGGATCCAAAGTATTTTGCAACTCTGATCTGGTCTTCTCTTTTAAATGATCTCTCCTTTAATTAAACCCTAACAAAAATTGTAAAGTATTTTATTAGTAAAATAAACAATAAAATGTAAAACTTACTATATAGGTTTTTGAATGAATCCCTATTACCTTTTAGCTTCTAATCTTCTGAATAGTTCTGTTGCTCCAAAGAATTATGCTACTGCTACACAGTGCTCCTAGTATATCTCTACTACATATCACTCCTTTGAAAATTTGGGTAAAATAATGAAATGGTGAATAACTTTTAACTATCTAAAAGACTTTTTGAAATTAGATTTCGAAAAATCAATTGCTCCTCTTTTTTTTAAATTTAAAAAAAAAAGAAAAAAATTGCATGTTTTTAATTCAATTTCTTCACACACCGGTGCGTTCGATACTCAAGCGTACTTGTGCGTTTATATAAAAATTGCACCGACATTTCCAAGACGTTGTATTTTTTCAATGCATCTACATGACTAATTTTTTATTTCTTGATTGAAATCCCAAAACAGTAAGATTATTTTTTTTAACGCAACAATGTGGTATATATTTAAAAGAGTATCAAGACAGTGCAATTCGTTTTTATTTTCTAAATTAGGGAAACAATTGTATATAAGTGTTGTTTTTTATTTGAATGTAATGGTGCATTTTTATTCAAAAGGCCACTGATATGATAACTTATTTTTTATTTTTTCGGAATGTCAGAAACCGATGTGCGTATTATTTAAATGCATCGGTGTGCTTATTATTTAAACAAATAAGTGTGGTTTATTCTGATTAGCGCACCAGTGGGGCTTAAAAGCTATCTGAAATTTTATTTTCGCATAAAATGGCATATTAATCTCAAAATATCTTTTAGGATGCATCCACATGAGTTACAATAGTTCATAGTATATATTTTCCGTTTAAAGTCGCCTTGTTCTTGAAAAATGGTTTCAAAACTATATTAAAATTTAAATTCTAGTTATATGGTTCTCGAGATTAATTTTAGATATTCAAAAAAAAAATATTTCTATTTTTTCTCAAATATAGGGACAAAATATCAATAATATCAAATGGCCAATTCTTCAAATTATAGCTCATTCCATATTGCTCATCAAAGTCGTTCATGGAGTTCTCGCTTTCCATCTCGAGTAAGTTCAGATTTTATTTATATTTTGATTATTTAATTGATATTTTTTTTAATCCATGTCAATTTGAATAAAAAAAGTATGCAAATTATTTGTAGGATCTAGATTCATAATCACGTTTAGATGCAAAAAATATTACTCCATATTATTTTTAAAACGTCAGAAGCTCTTATCAGGAGTAGCATATTGTAAGTAGTTAGTAGATGAAAATGGACTGCCTCTTCACCCTTGCCAATTGGAACATGGAATCTTTTAGCCATAACCTTGGATCAACAATGGTAATAATTGTTTGGTATACTGAAATTTCAACAAACTAATTGCATTGTTGTGCTTACTAATATCATTGATATTATACTAATGATGTTCAATAGTTTTTGAAATTAGGATTCTGGTGATGATGAGCGACCCACCTACCATTTTTTGGTGCACCCCACTACAACGTCAAATCAATAGAAGGTTGCATTAAGAGCAAGACTCGTAGAGGAAGCATACAAAGAATGGTTGAATCAACCACCTATTCAATTCCCACTATGTCCAAAGTCATCAATTAAGAATGACTACAATAATAGCAGTTTTTCATCACAAGTTGGCAACAAAGGCAATCAAATGGAGGTTGGTATGGATGATTACTTATGGGATACGACTGCCATGGAGGAAATGTTATTAGATGCATTCCAAAATGATGAGCTAGGGGATAATGCTCATATCATTGATACCTTATTCGAAAGCCTGAAATCTACTTCCTCCACCCCTCTCTTTAGACTTGGCAACAAGTCAAAGTCTATTCAGTTGGGGACAATGATGTCATTGTACAACGTGAAAGCAAAGTTTGGCATGTCGAATGCATGTTTATCGACAATATTGAGTTAATTTACTTGTATGATCGATCAAGTTCCTTATATTTTTTCACACAATCAAATTTAAAAATGGTCGATTTTATGAATGCTAAATATTGACATTGTACAACTATATTCCCCACCAATTGCAGGATATTCAAATGTAAGGTTCTTCTGAGTGATACTATCTTGTCGGGTAGATGTGAGGCAAAGTAGTTATTGAAAATGTTGGGTGTTGAGTACATATCATATCCTGCATGTTTGAATGATTGTATTCTATATAGAAGAGAATATGTAGACAAAGAGATATGTATGAAATGTGGGCATGATAGGCATTGTAATTCAAAAAAAGTGGGTAAATCAAATGGTCCTCCTCATAAGATATTGAGGCACATGCCTATAATCCCAAGGATTAAAAGTTTCTTTCGTTGCAAATAATTGGCTATGTTGCAAGGATGACATGCCTCACACAAAAGTGATTCAAGAGTTATGTTAATCCCAATAGATTCAATAGCCATGAAGCATATAGAGGATACATGACATGAAAATTTTAAGGATGAAGTACGAATTCTATGACTCAACATAGCTATGGATGGTGTCAACCCATATTCCCTCCAAAAAACCAACTATTTTGTTTGGCCTATCGTACTGATCAATAACAATATCCCCCCATTGTTGTCCATGAAGAATGAACTTCTTGTGTTGGCTCTCATAGTCCCTAGTAGAAGACAAGTGAAGAATATGGATGTCTACTTACAACCATTGGTATATGAATTTAAGGAATTATGGGAAGGGATACATGGGTATGATGTATCAAGACCAAACCCAATAGAGAGGAGTCTTACGTTGTATGGCATATGTGCTTACACCATATATGATTATCTAGGCTTAGTAGTTTTCTCTCGCAAATTACATTCTTATTGATTTGTTTGGTAACAATATTTTTTTGCATATTAATTTAATTAATTACAATCATTCAAATATTCATGGTCGCTAATGTGTCAAACTATATACAATAATTTTGCAAGTCTTGTAAAAATAGGTTATCATGGATGTAAATGGTGTGGACCTTCTCTAAAGACTAGGTGGTTCAAACACCTATGAAAGCTAGTGTATGACTGCTCCAAGGTATTCCTCCAAGAAGAACACCCTTACAGAAGAGAAACATCCGCTTTCAATGGTAAACCAAAGGGAACCCAAAGGCCTGCAATAATGACACCAACTAGATCCTTAGAACATATGAGATAGAGAAGGAGAAGGAGTTTGCAAAAATGTTTGATTCAAATGGGGAGCCTATGTTCGATGATCTAGATTTCTTCAACACATATGTTGAGAAATTGACCATTGGGATGAAAAGGATATTTTTCTTTTACGAACTCCCATATTGGGAGCTTCTTAAGGTTGCCCACTTACTAGATCCCATGCATATATTTAAAAATGTTTCATCTCTTTATGGAGGCATATATCATTGAAATAAAGTGACACATTGGCTATTAGAAGAGACCTTATTTCTTCAAAAACTAAAAAGAAACATCGACCAAGACAAGAAACTAGAGGAGAGGCTGGCACTTCTTAGTGTTTCAAAGAAGGTGATGTCCCATGGATTTTAAAGAAATATCATCTTTCTTTGGAAAAAGAAGTTATAATGAATGTGAGGGTGCCTTCTTTATATGGGTCTTCACTACGATCCTACTTCACTGTGGATGAACGTTTTTCAGTGTTCAAATCACATGACTATTTGAACCTTCTAAGAGTATGTATGTGAAAAACATGAATTTTTTACTTTATTTTTTATTTTTATGTAATGCGATATTTTATAATTAATTTTTATATAATGTACTATTTACCGTGCAGTTCATTATCCTCTACTTATGTGTGGGAGTGTGAACCGTGACTTTCCCCAAGACCTAAGACGTGCAATACCTAAATTATCTGCATTTGTATGTTGGATCATCAAACGAGATTCATATGGCTAGCAGTCCACGACAACTTCAAGAGATAGCTGAGATTGTTTGTATATTTGAGAAGGAACTGCTGACGAGTTTCATGGACTTGCAGATTCATCTTCTAAATCACCTAGTAGATGAGGTTGAATTAGTTGGTGTCATTTCTTGTCATTGGATTTTCTTCTTAAAGAGGTGCATGAAGAAATTGAAAGGTTTTGTTCGACAAAGGTAAAAACCCAAGGGGTCTATGGTAGAGGGGTATATATCGTATGAGTCTTTCTATTATGCCAATGAGTACATCAAGCTAATCAAAAAAACATTACGTACAATGATTTGGCACAACGAAAGGGATGAAGACAAAAGAGAAGGGAAGCTTCTCGAAACGAATGGAAAGAGGTGCATGATAAAGAGTAAGTGCACGCTTATCATTTGTCAAATTACTACACAATAACTATTCACACTAAAATTCATATTAATGCATATTTTCGTACGTACTATGTGTGTGTGTGTGTGTGTGTGTGTGTGTGTGTGTGTTGGTTTGATTTCATCAGTGAATTCAGAAATTGAAGCCATTAATAAATTCATTCTTTACAATATGGAAGCGACACAACCGTGGGTCGCATTGTACAAAGAGAAGAGTAGGAAATGGGATGGTGACAAGAAAGAATCCAAAGGGTTGAATGGTAGAAGTGTGTCTTATCCTAATCATTTAAAAGACAATATGCCAATGAAATTCCCTAATAGTTGGATTGTTGATTAAGTCAGAGAGAAATATGGTGCATTTGGTCATTACCCATGTGCTAAAGAGGATGCATTAAACATAGGGATTGGGTGCAACAACTCAGTAATTATAATATCTTTCTGTATAGTTTTAACTTCATAACGCACCTTTGAATTATATATATGTTCGGGTTATTAGACACATGACACTGTGATTTTTTCACTTTTTTATAGGACCTGCATTTGTTCCCATCTATGTAGGCATATGGACATCATTTTCGCATGGAGGATGTCGATGATGGATATATGACACAAGACTATCGAGTGGAATTTGAGTTCGACCAATCTAGTTGTGCTAGCCACCACAATAAAAACTTAATGCAAGGGACATTAGGATACATTAGAAAGATACAAGAGATCATTCAAGTGGACTTCTGTTCATTCCAATGTGTTATTTTTAGATGCGAGTGGTGGGACACCTTTGATCAGAATAATGTAAAGGAAGATCACAATAATGGGATGATATCTATCAACTCTTGAAAGATGTGGCATGAAGCTAGGGATCTTTATGTTTTCCCAAAAAAATGCAACCAGGTGTTTTTTACCCAAATGTGTTAGATAGGGATTGGTGGTTCGTATTAAGACACGACCTTAGATCAAAAGATGTTTTGGAGAACAACAATGTTATCATGGCAAGCGCCAAGGAAGATAATCAAGGTGATGACAATGGAGGGTGATATGTACTTGTGTTATTTCATCATTTATACTATTGTTGTATGCTTTTGTTTTCATTATTTTGCTAAGTATTTCCAATTATTGCTTCCCCCTCTACTGATTTCTCTACTACATAATTGATATATAAAATACATCAGCCTCATACATAAACTACATTTTTTTTATTAAATGAAAAATGTATATATCAATATGGAAACATAACTTTCAATTAAAAAAAAAACATTATTGATGTGCCAAAAACACAATCATGCAAAGGCTTCGATGCTTTGTAATACACAACCACGCCGTAGACGATGCACACTACCTATGATGCACCATTGTAAAAGTTCACTTCCCTCTTTAAGGGAGAACTTCCAATAGAGAAAAGCCCCAACTACATGTAACTTGATCATAAGCCTTAGTTTACATGTATTTATCCTCATTTTTAGAGAGAGAAATTTTTAATTTAAATTGGTAAGAGTTGCTATAAAGATTAAATTTAAATTGCTTTAAAATATTATAACTTTAGTAATAAAATAAAATTTATAAATTTTTTAAGTTGTATTAAATCTAAATTAATTGCACCGAGAGGCGCTCTACAATTCAGTATGGGCAGGGATGGAATTTGACAGGCATTTTGCCCGTCATAAGGCTTTTTGCACGTATTTGATGGCTGGAATTTATCATTCCCCGTTTTGAGTGACGTGCTTGGAAGAGTTAAAGACGGATTTTTGACGTTTGGAACTTTTTCCAAAACGTTTTTACGCACCAAACGTTCTTACGCGGCAAGTTTTTTCATATAACAGGGTATCTTTTGGGCAAGTTTTTTTAATTGAAAATATGCTAAATTCTAATCAGCGTTGGTATAGTTACAACTTACGCCCCTTTATTTTTCATACAGTAGGGTATTTTTTGGGCAAGTTTTTTTAATTGAAAATATGCTAAATTCTAAATTCTAAATTCTAAAGCCGACATGAATTATGTGGGGCATGTATGATATACGTGGGCTTTACATGTAATAAAGGGAGGTCGGCCATGAATAAGCAACCCCCTTAACATGAGGAAGGAAACATATATATATGAGTGAAGGAAGAGCTCATTTCATTCATAGACTTTCACTTGAAGAACTCTTCGCATAAGAGACAAGGAAAGTGAGAAGGACGAAGGGGATATGCGCAATCCTCATGCGCATAAAGACTAATGGACTTCGCATATTTCAGATTGGTTTATGTGGACTCCCATTCTTTACGGCTGGGGTATTTTCATTCATGTATGATTCTTTTCATATCATAATTCTGTAAAATTTTTTGAACATGCAATTAGAATTTTCTAGGGTCTTCGTGATTGATTGTGATTCATTCCTGATGTAGAGGTAACCGAGAAAACCCCATTCTAAATATTCCATTCTAAATATTTGGTGGCTGTCGTTCAGGCTCCAATTTTTACTGAGAATTTCCACTGTAATTATAGTGAGAGGGA
>APFE030808596.1:52257-67408 GCA_000404065.3 Pinus taeda
AATATATTACTTTTTATTTCTCAATCAGGATTGGTTAACGTGATGCACAAGAATACTGCAATAGTATATTAAATCGGATGCATAAGAATATTACAATAATATTATATTTTTAAAATTGAATAGTTTATTTTGATGTGTTTTTAATATAACAAAAAAACATAAACTACGCCAAAAGGACACGGCATCAAAAAATTTAATATATTAAAATTTTATAAGTTTGTCCAAAAAGACATGGCTTTATGCTCGAATTTCGGTTTTACCTTGGACTGATTATATATTTTAAATGAACAAATTTCAAATGTTCAACACTTTTAAATGAAACCTCCACAATTGAGTTTTTTCAAATTTCGGTTTTTTCCTTAAGATAAATATATGAAAATTTTCAACATAATTATTTATTGAATGGTAATTTTTTAATCAAAACTTTATTATGAGGGTTAATTTATTATGAGAACATCACTTCTTGATAGGGCCAAAATTTTTAATAAAACGTTTCTGACGGGAAGCATAAGGACCCAAAACGTCAAAAAAAAATTGTATGATGGGTAAAGAGAAATCCAAATTCCTACCTTGAGTATGGGAGAGATGTTGTCCCATAAAGTTACATTTAAAAATAGTAAAATAATAATTGAAATTAACAAATTAAAAATAGTAATAAGAAAATAAATTAATGTCCGTCATAATTACAATACTTCAATTTACATCTTAATCTTATACAACTTTATATAGAAATATAATGTAATGGAAAGTAAAAAAAATAAAAATTGCTTTTATTATGAGGAAGAAATGAAATGAGTTAAAAAATATCATTTACTTTTTACTAGAAGGAAAAAAAAGTAATTTTTTCACAGGCTAAGAAATAGTATTATTGATATTACATTATCTGTAATTCATTCTATGTTCTATTTACATTTATATGTGGTATTTAAAAATATATATATATTTCAATTGTCCATATTAAATAAATAAAGTAATTAAAAATATTCGTATATTTTCACTTAGTTAGAAGGTTAAGAGATTTTTCATTAATAGTTGCTTTCTAATTCAATGTTGAGGGATATTTGTAAGTTTTCCAATGTTGAATTGATTTGATATATATATTAATTTATAAAATATTATTAATAAAATTAATTAAATGTATACATACAGGAAAAAAATATGAGGGGGCATATTTTAACATTTTAATACGGAGAATGCGAATTAAAATAAAATATTTCAATGTCAACTACATATATATTAATATATCATCTGTCTAGATCCACCAAACATCTAGAGGGATCAAATCTCTTTTCACTCAACAATATGTTTGCATCTCAATAGATTTGATCCCTCTCGGTGCTTGGTAGATTCAGAGTTAAGATGGATCTAGGCTGGGTGTAAAAAAAAATTGACTTAAGTTTTTCAATTTAACAATAGATTGAATTTTATAGACCAATATTGAATAATTAAATTAATTTTTTAAATATAGATTATTAATAATATTTATATTAAAATTGATGAGTCAAATTTTGTCTTTTAAGAACCAACTAAATTATTTATAACCTTTAATTATTTTATCATTGTGAGTATTGAAATATTTTACTAATTAAGTTAGATTGAATATCAATGAAATATCTAAGCAATAGAAAAATATTTATCGTAATTTTACAATCATAGTTTCAACCATACTAAACTTTGTAATTTATAAAAATATCTTTGCATTGTTTTTTTAAAGGAAGTCGTTTTTCGTGCAATTTCATATATAAAAGTTAGATATAAATTCACCAATACATAATGTATAATAAACATTATTTCATAAAAATAAACATCATAACGATAATCATCTAACAAACATAAACATACATTCAAATTCACTATCATCTTATAACTATATACACTTTTAGTAGCACATATAAACGTCATTAGCTAGCACACAAATCTAATAATTTAACAGGGCATCGTCATTGTGATCACATCTAACAAAACACAAAGATTGTAATCTAACATCATCAACACATACATCCTCAAATCAATATAAATCTCATGTCAAATAATTGTTATCATGTACACATCTATCTACAAGCACATTAATGAACATATCTAACATGGCCTAACAAAATATTCATCAACACTAACATATAAATTAAGTACATAAACATGAACCAAAAAAATGCACCATATATATATAAGTCAAATAACTACATCATGAATTCAAATAAGTGAAATCAAATATCCGATACAACAGACCTAGTAGTTCTTACAACCTGGTCTGTAATAGAAGACGATGGATGGTCAATTACTGCATGATCAAGTGTGTCTATCAAACTCAAATAGGGTGGAGGACTAAGAGGTGGTTGGTCTGTAGTAGAAGGACGTGGCTATTCTGCAGGATAAGGTGTCTAAACTACTTTGTCAGGAGAAACATACGACACATCCTCTAGCTCTAGAATCTCGACATCATCAGGCGATTAACGAGTAGATGTACTACCAGAAGGATCACCGACACCCTGACGGCCATGATCCGATGGGGTGGCACAACCACTAGAAGTGTCATCATCACCATCCTCATCATCATGATCATGATCATCACCCTCATCATCATGATTTTCATCCTCACCCTCGTCATCATCATGACCACCCTCATCATTTGATGGATGTGCAAATGCATCATTCCCTACAACCTTCATCCATATTAGTGCCCTACTAGCTTTGATGGCATGCCGCATAAGAGACATCAAATCCTGTGGACAGGTCCTGTAGAGATCCACAAACATCATATCCACACTGATATCTCGAGGCTTCGTAGGGTGGACTCCCCGCCGAAATAAAAATTTGAACATATATCACAATGTTCCATCCAACATCGCATAGTAGGCCTCCACCCCCGGACGCCCATACCCCACTCAAGATGTGCCTCACCCTCACCCTCTTGGGCCTCACCCATCTCCTCATCTCCTCTAACGTCCAATGGGGGAGGAGACATGTCTACATCGAATGTGCCGATGTCTACAAAATATATAGTAAAAAAAAACAAGTATACAATTTCATTAAACAATTTAATAAAAACAAGTTAAAGAGAATGCTAGAATAAATTTTATTCTAATTCATTAAAACAAGAAATTGAAACTAGATTAATTAAAAAAAAAAAAAAAAACCCACTAATATTACCTCTATCTTTTGGAGGTTCATCCCCTGTGAAGAAGATGTTGGGACACCATTTCCAATCAATCCCCGCATAGAAATACCCAAACATGACAAACACATGGTCATCCACACTAGCCAGTAGCTCTAGTGCCTCATCTGAAATCTTTGCCAGAAACTCTGGCATGCCCCTCTTGGGCATCATCTACCCCCACATGCCCATTTAAGCCTCAGTGATCGAGCTAGGAGGGCAACGATCAAATGTAGGCCTCATCTCCAGAAACCTATCAAAAAATAAACAAAAAAACTCAAAAGAAAAAAGGAAGGTCTCACTCCCCTGTCTCGATAATGCATGACATATATCTAAAGTTGTGCAAAACGGCCTCAAAAAATGGCAGACCATCTGATGCAATGTGTCTCCTTAATCAAAGAATCAACATAATACAAAAGACGGAAACTAATGCGCTGCCCATCACCACAAAAATGTGAAATGGTGTTGACTAATAATGAGACGAACCTAGCCTTCTTTGTAGAAAAAGAAGATATTTGTAGTTGTCCACGAAGACCTGAAAATCTGATGGATGGACTGCATGAGGCCCAACATATCTCAGAGTGTATGCAATCTAAATCTCAATTGCAACATCATGGGGAACATCAAGGAACTGGGGAGAATCCCCCCCTCTCCTAGATAGGCCAATAAAAAGTATATATCCTCCTCAATGGGCCTATACCACAACTCAGGACCGACATGGAAAGGTTGTTGCTGGACATTTCATTGGGGGATCAGATGTGCTAATAAGATTGAGTGTGCCTTCAAGGATATACCCTCCTCATAGTACTTGAAGAGGCCTACATTCCTTAAGAGTTCTCAGGTCGTTGCAGTGAGAGGGAGAGGGTATAAATCCCTCTCCCTCTCTCAGGTATGCCATGGTCAAACCATATTGTATGTGTTTGCCTCTTGCTCCTACTGTTGTTGCTCCCTCTGTTGACATCTTTGCTACACGATTAAAATATAAAATACATCAGCCTCATACATAAAATACAATTTTTTTATTATTAAATGAAACATGTGTTTATAACTATGGAAACATAACTTTCAATCTTAAAAAAAAGACTTATCAGTGCGCTCAAAACACAGTAATGCACCAAATCTGGTGCGTTTTCAACTTTAACTGCACTGGTAATGATGCACACTTATGTATGATGCACTGCGGGTGTTTCAAAAATTTAACTTTTCATAGTGGTGTGACATACTTGTGCACCAATGCTCATGTCGCCTCTTTCCCGGTGCATTTATATTGCACCGCCACAATAGCGATGTGTTATGTTCATGCATCGAAATGTGGTGCAACCTTTAAATTTACAAGGCACACTGCTGCTAATGCGAGCCAAACCAATCGAGCACATTGTGCATTGAAACTTTTTTTTTTGCAAAAACAATGACAAATTCAACCTAATTTTCAATATTTTTCCACTAAAAACTTAAATTATAAAGAAACATAAATATTACCTGGACATTTGGTCATTGGGGAGGCATTATGGACACATGATTGAAAAAACAAATTTTCACACCCTTTGATAAACTTGGAAACTCAAATAGTGAGCACAATCCTGAAAGGTGGTGAGCAAGAGAAGCATCGATGTCGGGGCACTTGCACATGGTAAGAGTGGCATTAATGCTTCAGAGCTCTCCCACATCGTAGATGGTAAAAATGAAAATTACGGCCAAGAGGGTTTTTTTATTATTTAACCTTCCTCTGGTGCACATCTCATTGCGCACCAGGGTAGGCTATATCCAAAAACATGTTATTTTTTTTTTAATTTAAAATTATCGGGGTGATTTATCAAGATGTGTCAGGGCTTTACATTACTTGTAATGAACGGTGTTGTGATTTTACAATAGCACCATTTTTTTTATAAACTATAAACTTTCTATTGATATGCTTTATACAATGCCCTGGGACGTTGTTATACATTTACCGCACCGAGATGTCATTTCGAATAGAACTAGTACGTTTTACTAAATGAAGGAGTCTAATGTTAGCAAATATTCAAGCACTCATGCATTAGGGTATTTAGCGCATAGTGTTTTTTAATTTTCAAAAAAAAATTCTATGGTTCACCATGTTATATGCAAATCCAGTGTGTGTATTGATAAGAAAGCACCAGTGCACTTTAGTAATTTAGATGCACCATCAAAGAAACAACTGCTAAAACATCCACCTGCCCACCTACTCTAGTGACCTCTCCTACAAATGAATTTTTCGGCTACGTTTATAGGGGCCTCCACAAAAACCTCCTCTAGAATGTCTTTTCTTTGTAGTGGGAGTTGTCTTGGGTTAAAGCTTTGGTGCTTGACTCACTTAGGAACCACCTAGAGAGTGATATATTTACCCATAATTAGCTTATCCAACTAATGAAACTTCCCTTGTGAGTGGACTCTCTTCTCCTGACTGTGAATTGAACTCTTTGTACTATGGATCCTGGCATGGATGTTTATTATATATGAAAGATATGAAATGAATGAGTGGAAGGTTTTTAACTAGCGGATGAAGGTAGAGTGGCCTTGTGGTATCCTGTTTCAGTTGTTTACTTGTTTAAATATTCACTCAGAAAGCAGTACTCCTCAAGATATGGAATCTGGCTTGGGGGTGACAACTACAAGTAACTGTGGCTATAACTTGTCTACGGTTGGGTGGAGAGTTGAAGTACCACTCTCAGTTGCCAAAACTCTTATAAGTACACTCTTAAGCCATTACGATTGTGGTTTTCTTATGTCTTTGTTACTGGATTGGAATGATGTTGTGAAGAGTATTGATTCCTTCATAAATGAGGGATGTCAATGTTGTTTGTAAATATCTTATGAAATGCTTCATTTCTTGTGAATTCTCTGAGCTTGAAATAACTTAAGGCTATAGAGCATGGAGAGATAAAAAAATCTTTTTTAATGAACAATTACTTACACTGACCTATCATTATATCGGGTCACTAAGTTAATTTATGGCATATGTTAACAATGAGGAATGTGGAATTCCTATGTTGAAATGTTCTTGATTGTCTTCCTTCAGGAAATGTTTTATTCTTGTAATCATCCTAAGTTTGAGGATTTCTCTATACCATTGTGTGTGAAGAGGTAGAAAACCTTTTCTAATTAACTAATTAACTACATAAAATGATAAGGGTGGTGGGCCTTGAGTTCCAAATCACAAACTTAGGAGAATTAATATCTCTATATGCATATATTTATGCATATGTATGTTTTGTAAGCTGAGTTAGTTTGAGTCCTTGCAAGTTAGGGAGGGATAGAAATCGATGCATGTGTGTAAGAAGTAATAATTGAGGGAAGAATCCCTTAAGAAACTTTGAGTTCGAGCCTGGTTCTCATGGACCAAAAGGATGATGGGCCTTAGTGTTTTTAGGGCATGAGGACTACACCTCAGTGGCTCATGAATCATAAACCGGTCTGGTCAAGATTGGGGGTTTAGAGTTAGCTCCAACCCATTCATGGTTTTCATATGTCACGGGCTAACGATTGAGGCTGGGGAATCCAAGAGGTTTGAACCTCATAAACCATGTAACTGGGTGTGATGACCTTAGGTATAACAAGAGAAATCAAAACCATTGATGGGTAGGTGCTTATGCAGATGAGCCGAATTATTCTTCCCTGAAGGTTTTGGTGGGATGTTGGGCCATCCCCGCAAGAGTTGGAATGTTGTGCAATGTGGCATGGTGGACCTCTATGTGGGCATGTGTGTTAACAAGGAGAAAAAACCCCAAATCGTGTATAAAGGGAAAACCATGAAACATAAGAGTCATATGTTAAGAGGGACCCCACCCACGTGGAGGATGTGACACAGATTCATGTCAACTCAAATCCTTGGCCCCCGAAGGTTGTGAGTAGTACACATTTTAGAATTTGGGATATAACTCCTAGGGTGAGGTGGAAATGAGTGTGCAATGAGGTGATGTGTATTGGGACACCTAGGTGGTGGGGGGGCCTACAGAGTTCCATGTATGTCCGAAAGGGTCAACCTGAAATAAAAAAATGAAAGCAACAAGGGTTACACCCGGGGTGACTTGGCATGTGGGGAATGTTTTGTGAGGATGGTTGCCTAGAGGCATGAACGAGTTTGATTGTTGGTCAAGAGGGAGATTAAGTTTAAGGTGGGTTTGGCACTCCCAACACAACCTGAAGGAATATCCTCGATTGTTCTGCGTTGAGAAAGATGACAACCCACTGAGAATTCCTTACAACAGGGTGGTGTTGTCTTCGAGGGGCCCACACTCGTATACCTCTCCTATAGTACACCTATGTTTTAAAATGGATCATACCTGCTACATAAAAATTTATTATGTTATTAGTATGAGTGGGTCAACAACTAATGTAACTCCGACATGTGGCAATGAGAGGCCGACTGGGATAACCATGTGGGCATCACATGGCAGGTTGGTGAAGTGGCATTGTTTTATAATTTTAAATCGGACATATTTCTTGATCTGGGAGTCATATTGGGGTAAATTTTATGTCATTGGGAAGGTCTCAACGAGATGAATGCAATGAAGTTATTCAATCTAAGCTCTAAGATGGTTGAAAAAGATCAAAAATCTAGACCCCATTTCCATAATCGTACCATAGAGGTTGGGTTGGAATAGTAAATACATCCTTCTAACCTTCGTTGTGGACTGACATTAGAATGGGGTATGTTACAGTTCCCAATTGTATTGTTTGAATAGTTGAAGAGATTAGGATAACATCAATAACCTAAAGAGAGATCTAATGGAAAATCCTAAATTTGGTTGCACTCCAAAGATTTGATCATGAAGTTGGAAAGGTTATTAATTTTTGGGTAAGTATCATAAAAAAAAGGATACATCATTGAGTTTTCAATGAATTTGAACTAGTGTTTCTCAAGAGCAGGGGAGCAATTTAAAAAGGGAGCTTGTGAAAATTTGGTAAAGGAGATATAACCTGGATAAAGATGTTCTTGGTAGAGGAGGATTATATGCCCTTTAAACCATTGGCCATGACAATATAAGCACTCACAATTTTGGTGACCCGAGATGGAGATGCAAAAAGTGAATAATTGAAGGAGGATGATACCAGGTATGAACCATGTGCTTGGGTAAGAGTGGACCAAGCTTTGAAGTGAGATGTAATAACCAAAAAGTGGTGGCTAAACACAATGAAATAGGTTCACCAAAGGGAGGAAGTAATGAAAATAATGATAGATATTGAAGGTAGTGTCGAAGTCCATCTTTAAAAGTTGGAATAGTTGCAAAAACTAGGAGGGAAGATTGATCAATGGTCGAAAGAATAATAATTGGTAGCAAGTGAGAATCCAAATAATGGACTAGATGGAGTGATGTTTGGAGATCTAATGGAGTTGATGAAGGAAGTGAAGTTAGTAAGCATAATCAATCAAACACAAAGGGGAATGGTACAATGGAAATTTTCATCCCAAGGGAATGCATATCAAATCATAGAGAAGAGCACAATCATTGAGCCATAATGAGTACAAGCACTTGATGATGTGTTCAAGTGTTTGAAATAGAAGGATGAATAGGAAACATGATATGGCAGAAGAATAGTGGAGCTAGCCCAAAAGAGTCAAAACTCCCCATGCATCTCAAGAAAATTGTTTTAATCATTATTATTTTCTTTATTTCTAGTTTAAAATCACCTTCCCAAAGTGAGACAGATAGTACCAGTGGCAAGTGTAGGTGGAAATATTGGTAATAGTAGAAACACAGTAGCAAGTAATTCTAGTTTATGAATAGGAAGAGGTTTAATTATTCAAGGAGGTCCACAAGGATTCCTTGTAGTGAGCAATCATACCAACAATGTGGTTGGAACAACAACTAGTATCACAACGTGCCTCGTTGAGTTCTCAGGAAAATGGGACAACAATGTAAAGCAATTGTTGAGCCTCATAGTTGCTTCTTTTTGACACCCTTTTTCACCTATCTTATTCTTCTTTGACCATCATAAGCACTCAATGGGCATCAAATCACAGGATTTATGGAATGGAAGGTATATAATTGTCTTATATTTAATAAGTTGATAATGTTTTTTAGTATTAATCTAGTATTTTCTTTAGCTACCAAATTGGGATGATTCTACAGCTAGTGTCTAATTCCATGGCCAAGTCCATGGTTTGATAGGTTCCAAGGTGCCAACTGGAGAGATAAATATATGTAAAGGTGGCGACCAATGCACTAAGTGATTCCCTCCTACCTTCATGAACCAGATTGATAAACAAAGCTTCCAATTACTTGGTCAAGCATAATGTCAACTCTATCAGCTATATCAGGCTAGCGAGGAATGAGATATATGCCTCATGATTTGCTTTGTTAATAGAAAATCGTGAGCTAATTTTGTTATGTTA
Organism: Pinus taeda; assembly: GCA_000404065.3. Classification (NCBI taxonomy): domain Eukaryota; kingdom Viridiplantae; phylum Streptophyta; class Pinopsida; order Pinales; family Pinaceae; genus Pinus; species Pinus taeda. The sequence goes on from APFE030808596.1 coordinate 61,764, forward strand.
TCTTTTCATAGTTTAGCATTTTGTTATCAAGGTTAGGCATAGAGCTCTGAACATTTAATGATACGGACTTTATAAAAAGGCCTCACAGCAGACATAAACACAATGATTTTTATGTATGCATAATGAAGGCTTAAAACTCTTTTTTTAATTCAGTTTATGAATAACCTTTCTGTCTCCATGTGTTGTTGATTGTTTGATCAATAGTTTGATTACCTACTTGTCATGGAGGGCCCCCTCAAGCAGTAATGATTTTTATTTGTCTTCAATAGATAGAGTTTTTGTGTAAGTTCATAAGATTTATGTTCAATTGAGTAGATGTGATTTTAATTTATTTTAGATTCAAATTATGATGGCTTTGCTAACCTTTTTTTTTATGGATGCACATGAATTAAGTTCAATAGTAGTGACACCAATAGTGTGAGTTTTTACTTAGAGAAAGACTGTATTTCGTAAAACAGAGGATTTGTTTGCAGGTTATATTTCAAGCATGAGTGATTTATAAATGAGAAAGTGTGAACATATTTAAGCAGAGATTCAGTTTATGCATGAGTGTGTTATATTGATAAATGAGTTGATTCTTACAAAGCATATTTCACATATATAATAAAGTGTGTGTGTTTTATGAATTGAGCATCATTTTACAAGTGTGAGATTGATTTATAAGTCTGAGATTTTTATTGGTTGTGTGGATTCCATACTTAGTTATAATTTTTTATAAGAGTGCAATTAAATTTCATTTACAATAGATGTGGGATTGATTTACTTATATGTCGAGTTGTGAGATTTTCCTTTTGAAGTTGAGTGTGAGATTTTCCATAAGTAGTCTTTGATAAAAGAGTGTGATCATTTTATTTTCTAGGAATATTTGCTTTACTCGTGTGCATTTTAATAACTTAATTTAGAATTTATATTTCACTAACTGAACTTAATTTAGAATTGGTGTGAACAACCAAGGACTTCTAGCACATATAGTGCACTTATACTTCATCAGCTTACTAGCCCTGGAAGTGTTAGGATATTCCGACACATAGGAATAGTTAAGTATAACTTGGTCTAGTATAGAGTTAGGTAAAGTGTGTTTCTTTACTATGTACATCTGTAAATTACAATCCGACGGTTCATTCTCTCCTCGGTATTACCGACACTTGATCCGTGGCTTAACACTCGATTGGTCCATGATTTCTATTTAAAGCACATGGAGGGTCATTTGTAGGTTAACTGTTCACGAGAGAAGCTTATGTAAATTTTCATTCTATTATTAATAAATTGCCTAAAGTGGCCGCGTTGGCTCAGGCCGTGGACTGTTTCCCTCTTTGAGGGTTTTAACCACGTCAAAAACACTGGTGTATTTATCTGTGATTTTTTTGTGAGCGGTGTCCTTTGGTGTTCTGTTTGAGGAACTTACCCTGTAAATTCCTACACTTACTACATCTGTGTATGGAAGAATTTGCTCTCGAGCTATTATCCGGTGTAAGTAAGAATCGGCTAAATCCTTTAGGGTAGCCTCGGATTTTCAGTTCGAACCTACTGTAGCTTGTACAGATGTTTCTTGGGGCTCTTCAACTTCAACCAGATTATAGATGCTCTGCCAACTAGTATTACCGAGACCAAGACATGTAGTGTCTGAGATCAATCCTTTTTTACTTGGTCCTAGATTGGCGGTATGTTGTCCTGTTACTGCGGAAGCTGAAGCTGTTCCAAATTTCTTAGAATTCTTCCCCATTTGGCCTAAATTTTCTACTTCAGAGGAGCTCTGTGCAGGAGATAAAATGAACGTAATGCAGAGAATAGGTGACGCAAACCAAGTATGAAACAGTTATATCAATCAATGAATAACGGAGGATTAAAATAATACTGCCACGGATACAATCTCTGAAGAGATTTTGGCATAACTGCTCCATTAATTGGTTTTTTAAACCTGTCAATCATTTAAATGCTCATCATATCATTTATTTGCAGAATAATTCATTTAAGCGTCCCTTTGATTTTTTGGCGGTTGATCGCAAGTGAATCACTATCAGGAATAGAAAGGCTTTTAATAATAATTTAACACAATATACCCAAGCCTTATCAATCCTTTTTGAAATTCGTGCTTAGCTTTATCGCAATCGGAGCTCGGAGGAATGCTTGAGTAGTTATATTGGTGTCATTGTGGAATCCCCGATCGCCGATAGCGATATCGCTAATTCGCATCGGGAGTTTTTAGAAGAGGGCCTTTTGTTGCATGCATGTTATACTCCCCGATCGCCGATAGCGATATCGCATCAGATCAAAGAGAGGGGACCTTTTGTTACGATTGCTTACCTTCCCGATATCCAATAGTTATTCGCGTTTGTCGCATCGAGGAAAACAATGGGTCTTTTGTTATGCATCCTTTGTTATTGCGATATGCGATCTTGTGATTGCTTTATCGCAATAATAAAGAATTATTCATTTTTTATTATAAGACCGACTATATGTTGTCTCAAAAGGTTTATAATGTTTTGTTTCCTTTCAGACCTTTTGAGGTATGATAAGTTGATACCAATTTTATCTAAAAGGGACCCATTTCATATTATAGTTTTGAAGGTAAAATTTTATCAAATGGGGGGTTGTTGTATAGCACAACAATTGGCGATTTGCTGAGAGAAACAATTATCTCTGAGAAATATTGAAATACTTAGACTTTCTTTATATAGAAATCTTATCAAAGAGGAAAATTCTAATATAACTAGGTATACATACATTCTGAATATAATAATAGCTATTTTTGCTAATTTCTTCTCTTGTTAAAATTAAATACATTCTAAGTTTTAAATTGGCCTCTATTGGTTGATAACGATAAAACAAAAAACCTTTCCAACTTAGGATTTTTAATTGACTCCTTTGTCATAGGTAGAGCCTCTGTTGCCATCAAACGTTCATAGTTTCGACAGGGATACCTTTTAACCATTTGACTATCCATTATCCCATCCATTTTAGAGTATGATTAAAAGAATGAATTCAAAATATGCTTTCATATTTTGTGTTTCTTTTTCTTTTCTATTAGTTTGTAAGATAAAAGGCCATTGTCCTAGTTTGGTGGCCAGCTGTTTGACAATGCCATTCACTGATTGTAATCTAACTGAACAAGCTGGCTCGTGATGAGACCCCTTGTCTTATGATTATAGGCCATTACCCTGTTTTGGTATGCAGTGTTGGTAACGTCGGTTAAACTATTTCCCAATGATCATGGTAAGCAGGCTTGTAATAAGACCCCTTACCTTTTATATCAAATATTTTAGAATTACACTCTGAGTAATCATAAACTTGGATGAATGGGATGGACAATTTTCTCCTTAAGAGAGAATGAATGACAGGGTAAGAGTTGAAGATGCTAAAATTGAATTAGTTTATGTTTTGATATTGATAACCTTTTTGTGGCCATTTTGAAAACATTAAAATGATTTACAGTACTTCTAAATCTTGAGAAGATTTCACAAAAATGAAATGGGGTTTCAGAATGTGAATATACCTAATTTCCTAGAAATTGTCCCTTTTGTTTAAGGCTTCTATTTTAAAAGTAAATATTAAAACTACTTCTTTTGAGAAACTTTTCAGTATAGCAAAGGCCAATGGAAGATATATTACAACTTTATTTCCTGATAATCCTAAAAACTACAAATTCTACTAAAATTTGAATATTTACAAAAGGAGAAGGGGTTACCTCCTCAATTGAAGAATTTCTTTAAGATGAGGCCATTAACAGGAAGAAAATCCCTCTTTCCTGATAGATCTTGTACTATGAATGTCGAATGGCCTGTCTTCTCGTTGATCTGAAATGGTCCAAGCCACATATTCTGGAACTTGGTGTGCTTTCCTTTATCCTCATGGGCTTTGTCCCATTTCAGAACTAGATCACCAACTTGTAATTGTTTTGAACTGGATGAAGTTGAATCAAAAGATGACTTGATAATTTGCTGATGTTTTGCATGAGTAATTTTGGCCTTTTCCTCCCTTTCTTCTTCTAATTTTAAAGTATTTGATCATGTCTAAGTTGAATAGGAAGAAGAGGGGCTTTCTTCAATAAACTGAACTAGGGCTAGAGAAGGAAGCAATAGATTGGTTGGTAGAACTGCTTCTTTCCCATATACAAGGTTGAATGGAGAAGTACCTATAGAAGCCTTCTGCGTTATTCTATTAGCCCATAGTGCGAATATTAAAGATTTGTGCCAACTTTTATGATTCTGTTCAATAGTTCTCTTAATAATTTTGACTAGATTTTTATTGGTAGATTCTACTAAACCATTACCCTGAGGATAGTAATTTGCAAAATATTTCAATTTCAATCCTCTTTTAATAGCGAACTCAAACATAGAATTTCTAGAGAAATAAGATGCATTATCGAAAACAAGAGCATTTGGGACACCAAACCTGGTAATGATGAACTGATCTATAAACTCTATAATTACTTCAGAGTTTGTTGCCTTTAAAGGAATTGCTTCAACCCACTTAGTGAAGTAATCAGTAGAAATAAGGATATACTTATGTTGTTTGGAGGAGTGTGGAGTTATTTCTCCAATGATATCCAATCCCCATTGCTCGAAAGGTTGATCAATGTTGACTGGTTGCAAAGGGAAAGTTGATTTTCTTTGTTTTCCACCTGATATTTGACAACTTCGGCATTTCCTTACATATTCGTGAGTATCTCTGAATAGGGTGGGCCAATAATATCCAACACGAATGATTTTGTGGGTTGTTGTATCAGCTCCAAAATGTCCTCCTGCTGGTCCATCATGTAGCTCCTGCGAAACCTTTTGTGCTTCAGGTTTCTCTAGGCATCTTAATAAAATTGAATCATAATTTTTCCAAAAAAGTAAATCATCAATGTTTATGAAGTTTTTTGCTTTTAATCTAATGGCTCGTTTGTTTTTATAAGAAAGATTAGGAGGTGCATATCCATTTTTCAAATAAAAGATCAAGTCTGCATATTGTGATTCAGGATCAATGATACTTATCTGATTGATTTCTTCAGTGTATTCTGTATCACCTGATTCTTGAATGTTGGATGCTCCTGCTAATAAACTGCAAAAACCTTGGCCCCTAACAATCTTTGCTGGCTTGATTTCCAAGTCATATTCTTGTAGTGCTGTGATCCAATTCGCCCTCTTTTCTCCTAATTCCCTTTGGATTAGTAATTGCCTTACTGCAAAAAAAGGAACTATAACTTTTGTATGGGCTTTTAAAAGGAAGGGTTTGTAATGTTTGACAACTTTGTACACAGCAAAGGCTTGTTTTTCAACTTTTGAATAATTTAGTTCAGCACCTTGAAGATTTGAACTATAAAATAAAATTGGTGCTTCCAAGTTGTGATCATTAAACTGAGTGAGTACCGCTGCATAAGATGAAGTGGATGCGATAGTATACAATATGAAATGATTAGAAAAATTAGGAGTGTTATAAGCAGGGGCATTGATTATTTATTGTTTTATTAAATCAAATGCTTCCTTTTCTGCAGATCCCCATCTAAACACTGAATTTTTCTTAATCATGGTTTGTAGTGGTAAAATAATGTGGGAAAAATCGGGAACAAATCCCTTGAAAAAGTTAATTTGACCTAAAAATGACTGCATGGATTTTTTGTTATGAGGGAATGGAATTTTAGAAATCTCTTTAATCCTATGAGG
>APFE030808608.1:0-37719 GCA_000404065.3 Pinus taeda
GCGACACTTTCAAATCAAAAGACGACAGTTTGATTAAGCTACTGTTTGCAAAAGAGAACTGTAAATGGTGAAAAATACATAAAAACATTCACAATTCTTTGTATAATGGAGGCTGAATAATGCAAAGGAAGGGAGTTTCAACAGTGGTATACTGATCACAGACAGCAAAACTCCTGAATAAAGCTGAAGAGAATGAAGAAAAAACCAAAATCTAGAGGCAGAAACCGTTTTATCTAATCATCGCACCTGTAACACAGGGAAACAATAATGCATCTCACCTACAGAACACAGGAGGTGTGATGCATCCAGATTGTCAAAAGGAGACAGTGTGATGGTCCAGGAACAAGACTTTAGCTTCATTTTTGCTAACAATTTGCAGCTTAATTCATGGATTTAAGCTGAGCTAATGATAGTTTGAAATACAAAGTACAGGGGCTGATCTCATGAGGTTACTTGAGCTACTACCAGGGCACTTAGGATGTTTGCAAGCCAGTTGTTCAGTTTATAAACAAAACCCAGAGATGGACAGAAGCAACATTGATATACTTTGCACTTCCATAGCAAATGCAGTTCGAAGGCTAGCTGGCTTGACTTCAGGCTCCGTTTGTAGTTTATAAAGCAAACAAATAGAAACAAGCAAACAAGCTATTCACTCCTCAGTGGAGTCACCATTTTTTTATCGCGAAAACTAGTGTCCATTCAGAGCTGCTAGTCCCACTAAGACGAGTAGCTACCTTAGAAACAAATAAAATAAAGTTACTTTTGTTTCCTTTATGAGAGATAGATGAGAGAGAAGCAGAGAGGACCAACCTCAGTCTTTCGCTTGGCTCCTTGCTTGTTTCCTCCCTCCTTTGAGAGATCTTTGCCACTCTATATGGTCCTGTTTTGACCAGTTCTGAGTAGTTTTTCAGGGAGAACTTCTAGGAGATGATGTAATCAGCTGACCTTGCCCCTTTAGGGTATAAAACAACACTTTTAGGGACTTAGAAACCCTTGGATTATGGACATATGTGATTGGGGTTACAGTGCCCAAATATGTCTATAACATGCATGACCAACACACACCGCCCATCTACTTCGAGGGGTTAACCATGCTCCGATGCCACTTTATAACAACCTCCTCTCATATCCACCCACGTAACCATGCCAACTGGGGTAAACATGAGATGAGAGGTTACTATGTTCAAATTTGACCTCCTATGTGACCTTAAGGAACTAGAATCAATAGAACATCACACACAATCATCCAACATAAGCAACAGAACCCTCAAGAGACATGTAAGCCACTCATACAACCTTTCTTTCGGTCCCACTATTATTCTGGATCTCTTATGCCATAATCTCACTCATGCTATGGGCAAGGGAGTGACTAACAACATAAAGTTTCTCCCGCAGGCTTGCCTGATGATAACTAGAGACCAAAATTTCCAATTTCGTGCTAGCGACCCTAGGATTTAAGCCACTTTTTTAGGCCCAGAGCCCAAGCCACTGCCCATAATGGAGTGATAGCTTGAAATCAGTAAAAATACAAGGAAACAACGGTTCAAACACAATAAGTTGAATAAGACCTTTATTAGACCCCTACTAGCCATGCCAGGCATTTCATCAAACATATCATCAACAAGTAACCTACATGTGTAAACAACATAATTAAGTGTAGGGATCTCATACTTATCTAAGAATCTCTATGAACCATTGTTCCCTCATGTCATTTACTGCATTATCATCAATCAGGCCATAGATACACTATCCATTCATTTACAAGTAAAAACATGTTGAAAGCCTTACATAGTTGTTGCCATAAAATATGCATATAACCAGCATAATAAGAACATAATTACCATAAAAATTTCAACCATCAAAATCCACATATACATCAATAAATTTGAATATGGAAATCAAGGGAATGAATTTCTCATTAATGAATGCAATAAGCCTAGCAACTGAAGATGGGACTACCAGGTTCCACCCGACCATAGAATGGTTGAGCCAAATCCCTCTTCAACCATTCACCCTCGTGCCATATTCCAAGCATGGATGTGGGACTCAACCCAAAAGAGCCAACCAAGGCATATTGTTGGGTCTAAAATGCAGATGCAAATTAGAGTTTCATTTACTATTGACCCGAGTAAGTAAACTTCGAGGATCATCCAATATATATGGACTTAGAAATAAACTAAGCTAGGTGAAGAAATGCCAAATCTCCCTTATAGGAGGTTTTTCATTGGCATCTCCAACACCTATTGAGTCATTTAATCAAAATTAAATCTAAAGACATTGTGACAAGTGTAGGAAATATTAAAGCTCTCTTACAGGAGATTGCTCATCAATATTTCTAATCATCTTAATCAACAAACTATTTAAACTAATGAAATTAAACATTACATAAAAAATTAGATTCATTGAAAGAAACATTAATACTTTCTTACGAAAGGTCATTTGTTAATATTTCAAACATATGAACCAAATGAAATTTACAAAAAAACATAGAATGAAAGCTTACCAAAACAAAAGTGTACTTGCTAGACAATGGGGGCCCTTCCAAGGATTCACAAGCACATCAAAACAGAAGTCAAATGTAGAAGATCAAAGAAGCTCCATGTTATTTATCTTCAATTGAAATTTTCAATTACAAGTTCTACATCCCAAGAGGTTCTAAAATCTCCATTACAATGATTCCAAATTCTAACTTCTCATTACAAACTTATAAGATCCTAAGGTACTAAATTCTAACTTCTCAATTCTAAATTCTAAATTCCAAAGTTACAAATGAAGGAGATAACACTCCTATTTATACAAAAGTTATGATAACAAACTCATAAATGTGGATCCACTATTCCCTCTCCCAAATCCACTTATCTCTCAACCAATGGTGACACATAACCCTATCCTCCATGATCTTCTCCATGAGGTTCCATGATCTCCTCAAATTCGAATTTGAACATAGAGTGCCACATAAGGGTGCCTTAGAAGCTTCCTTTGTACCTACACATGTCAACAAACTCATTCTATTTGTTAGGTATAAGTATATGGATATTATTTTCTAAAGTTTAACCCCAAATTCTCTTAAAAATACTAAGAATTAATAATGTTTTGGAAAACACAATGATAACCCATTTAATGGTGAAAGTGAAGCTTATGTGATGACATGGTGGTGGAATAGAGGTGAGATAATGTATGAATGGAGAGAAAGTGGATGTTGAATGGAGTGAAAGTGGATGTAGTTTAAGGATAATTCTTAGGCCCGACACATACCAAGGTTAAACCACCTCACCCTCATCAACAGAAAGTAGGCTTTATGGTAATCCATCCTCAATCACTAGGCCAACACAATGAACACATCATAATAGGCTTTAGCATGATCTCCACCTGATCACTATATTAAACAAGCATGGATGCCACCAGATTTCTCCACCTACACCATGATGAATTGTCTTGTCTCTTAGTCTCTTAGGCTTTACCGCAATCCAAACTCAGATCACTAGGCCCTAAACCGAGACCCACTCTCCAAGATTTACCGCATATCCCAAACCCAGGATTACTAGGCCCAACAGGGATCAAACCACCTCTTAGCTTTACCATATATCCTGTCATTAACCAGAAAGGATTCATAGGCCCACCGAGGCAACATAATCCTGGCTTTACTGCAACCCACAGTCTGGCTCAGGGTTCACTAGGACAGTGTCTTTATGTGATCCACAGTCTGGTTCATGGACCACTAGGCCAGGTGATCTATCATTAAGAGATCCACCCCACTCAATTTCAAATCCATCTAGCAATCCAGCTCAACCAAAACATGAGAACCCCATCACACCATGGCTATTCAGAAATAGAAAGGCTAGGCTGAAACACTGTCACACCTAGAAAAACCCATGCCATGATAGAAAATAACCGCATGAAATACCATGCATGCCAAATCTAGCAGGGAAAATACACATGCAAGTTGATACTTGTAATGAAGCTTACTGTAGTTTCTTGATCCTACCATTCCCTGCTTGATCTTTTATTCCTCTCACATTATTTTCCTTTCTTGCTCTAATGCCAAAATGCTCCAAGAAAACTCTAAGTGTCCAAGAGTATGAGAGAGAGAGAAAGAATAATGAGAGAGCTCCAAAACTAAACTACCAAAAGGTTACACTGACCAGGCTTGCCAACTGATCCTTAGAAGCCTTTTTATCAATGAAGCCTCTATTTTCTTCATTTTCCATTATTTTCCTTAATTTTCCTCCTCACATGCAACCTGTAACCTTTCACCTTCCTTTTCTCCTAATTTCCATTATTTTCATAAATAAATGTGCCAAAAATTCCATTTACCTTTCCAAAGCCTGAGCCATTTCCTTTTCTAATTTCCTTAGCCATAAATATCCAAATGAACACCCCCTAGGATGTCTTGCCCAACATTCATCTTGCAATAAGTGTCCCATGAAATGTGGTATTTATATATTTTTAAATGAGTTTTTTAACCAGGTGTGTTACATAGAAAATGAGGAAATTAAGAAATAAATCCAAGAGCTACTCTAAAAAGGGCACATCTGACTAACTTCCTCACCCTATGGAAGCCCAATTGTGCTCATGTAGAAGAAATATGGAACCTAGTGACTCTACATTAATTATTAGGCCTTAAAAAATATCACAGATAGGAACTGATACCTGATTCCCCATATTGATGACCTTCTTTACCAACTCAAGGGCCTAATTACTAAAGCAAGATTGATTTGAAATTTAGCTACCACTAAGTCCCAATAGAACCAACTTATTTGTGGAAGACTACTTTCAAGTCCAAGTAGGGTCTTTTTGAATGGTTGGTCATGCCATGTGGTTTGACGAATGCCCCAACAACTTTCATGAGGTTTATGGATGATATATTGAGGCCTTTCACCAACTGTTTTTTGGTTTTATATGTAGATGATATCCTCATGTTCAATAAGAGTTGGGTAAAAAACTTGTGGCATATTCAATAGGTTTTTCACATGCAGTGGAAGCAAAAGTTATGTGTTAACTTAAAAAATGGTTCTTCGACATGTACAAAGTCCAATACCTAGGCTACATTATTGATGAGCAAGGTGTGCATGTGGATCTAACCAATATGCAAGTCATTCAAGATTTCCCAATCCCAATGAATCTAATAGAGCTTCACAGTTGTTTGAGCCTTGCTAACTTCTACCAAATATTCATGTTGGGATTCTTTTATATCACTTGGACCTTAAGTCAAGTGACCAAGAGTGGAGCAAAAGAAAAGGTTTTTTTGTTTGAGTCACAACAAAAGGAATTTGATGAACTAAAACACCACATTTTCTTTGCACTAGTCCTCAACCTACCAAATGTGAAAAAATCATTTAATATTAATATAAATTCCTTTGACTATGCTATGGGTAGAATTCTTAACTAACAAGGATATTCAATGGCCTATTATAGTGAAAAAATCTTTGATACTATTTGCAGATATCCTACTAGTAATGGAAACATTATATTTTAGGGAAGGAGGAAATCATACACATTAATCACAGGTCTTTAAAAGTTTATGCGGACATAAGGCAGTTGCAGTATGATCGCCATTAGAAATGGTCCATGTACCTACAACATTTCCATTTTAACATAAAGTACAAGAAGGGTAGCACCAATCATGTCGCAGATTGCCTCAGTCAACTCCCATTTGTGGAATGAAACCTTTGGGTGGCCACATTTATACAACAATGACTCAGAATTCATTGCCACATATTATATGCTAATGGTAGGCAAGCATGATCTGGGATTCTACCTCCACAATGCACTATTTTTCTACCTGGGACACTTTTGTGTTTCTTTAAGTGAGTGTGCCAAGATGATCGAGGAGGCACATTACATTCGAGTAGTAGGACACTTTTATATAGAGAAATAGTGAAAATGATACATAAGTATTTTTATAGGTCAAAACTTTGACAAGATGTTGGAAAATTGATTAGGTCCTGCATCATCTATGCCATTGCCAAACCATCCATTAAGAAGCAACACATGTACGCCACTCTGCCTACTCCTAATTGGCCTTGGGAATCCATATCAATGGATTATATGTCTCTCCTCCCTTCTAATAAGCATGGTAATGATTGTGTGTTTGTGGGAATTGATATGTTTTTTTGACCATTATAATTGTCTGCAAGAAAATTATCATAATAGAATCCACTACCATAATATTCTTCAAATGAGTGTGGGTACATGTTTGGATCCTATAGATAATCATATCAGTAGGGATAACAAGTTCCTAAGTGTATTTTGGTCAAGCGTTTGGTCATTGTTTGACACCAAGCTCATCAACTGCATTCCACCCTAGACTAATGGCCAAATAGAGGTCACTAATTAGATGGTCGTGCACATTTTGTTCATGTATAACTCCAAGAATCCAAGAACATAGGGTCGGAGTCTCCCCTATTTCTAGCATAACTATAAGAAATCTATCCATAGCTCAATTGGCCACAACTCCTTTCAAGTGGGCTCGAGATTTCAATCCCTGGGCCCCAATAATGTCATACTACCCCTTGCAACTACACAAGAAGCATATACACATGTTTAATTTAGCGTTGACAAAACTAGTAAGTTTATTGAATGAATTCATCACATTTGCTAAACATTTCCATGATATCTCTTAAAAAGCCAATACTAAGTACAAACAATGTCATGATCAGCATTGGGTTCCACATAAGTTTCAAGAGGGAGACTAGGTTTGGTTGCAATTGTAGAAGGAATGAATTGTAGGGACCCATCAAAAGCTTTAGCCACTTCTCTATGAGCCTTACACCATCACCAATGCTATGGGTGACAATTCTTTTGAGCTAAGTATCCCCCCCTTACTTGGCCAACACCCAATGTTCAATGTGGACCACCTTCAACTATACTTTCCACCATTTTTACACACATCAAATTCATAGAGTAGATGAAATCAACAAAGATCAACCTATATTGAATCGAACATGCCACATTAATGAGATCGTGGACACACATATTAAGAGCACTTGCTAACAGAGGATGCAACTATATCGAGTTGTCAAAGAATACAAGCTCTAATCTAAGGCAAGTGGCTCATTAGGAGCCAAATTTAGTATAATTTTCCTCGACTAATGGAGGCACTCAATGTAATAGGAAAATTTCTTCCTAAGGGGGTGTTAGAGCCTAGATTTGCCTCAGGCTGGAAAGGCAAGGTTCTAGGTCCACATCAAACCACGCTCAGCCTCGTAGCTAGCCCTACGCGGACAAGAGAGGGCTCTCTCTGGGTTCAATCTCAGAAAACTATGGTCGATGAGGCTTGAGATGACTGAAGTAGAAGCTAATTTTAGGCTAGGTATGAATTACAAGGGTTTGATTTAAGTTTTTAGGAGCATTTGTGTTGAAATAGGGAAAGGCAAATTTGGGCTTGGGTATGAGGGACAGTTTTTGCAGAGGTCTGATTGGGGCAAGGAAGATGATCATATTGATGCTTTTAAAGGGAATGAATGGGTAGATCAGGCTGGTGAGGAGCTAAGGAGAGCAAGAAGGTTTCAAGTATTCTCCCTAAATAGATGAAAACATGGAAAATTAAACAAATTTAAAGGAAGAGCATAACAATCTATGGATTCTACCTTAACACTTCATTTTTTCAATTGCAGAAGATGAGAGTAAGGAAAATGATACACATAACAACTTACAATTACTGAGAGAAGCACACCATCAAAACATAAAGTCACATGGATCCCAAATAGTGTTGCAAAACCATGGTCTTTCCTTAGCCAAAATGCAAAGAAAATATGTACAATGATATGCCAAAGAAATCCCAAGTGTCCCACCCTGAAAATGACATAGGAAATACATGATATAGACTATCCCAACCCATTCCCATGACACTAGGGGTCGAGCTCATCATTCTAGGAGTTTTTTCAACCAATTCTAAACCAAGCACTGAAATCTAGGCAATCAAAACAACTTGCCTCTATATGTTAGGAAATTGATTCGTGCACTAAATTTTCACTTGTTAGTGAATGAATCATCTAGAACAAGTAAATAAGTGCCAAAATTACATCATGTTTACCCAATTACATCAAAAGATATCAATAATCAAATCACAAAGCAAGACTAGTCAAACTGGCCGAATTTCTGAGCTGGAAGGTGAAAAATTGGGCAAAACTCCTTTGTGCGCCGTGCCAAAATCTGTGCGCGTCGCGCCACTTTGAGGCTGCGTTTGAGACACTTCCTGAAGTCCAAATTGCACCCAAGTGTGCTTGTTCTAAATCCTTGCCTATCTACGTTCCAACCCAAGTGTAATTTCTGGATTTGGATGTCATTTTCCCCTCCAAAACCTCAATCCTGCAAGACTGCTTCCTATGTGTCAAAATAGGGGCAGTGAGGTCATTTTTAGGGTATTTTTGACCCTTTAGGCAACCCAGAACTTGATGAAATCCTTAGGTAATCCATGAGCATACATACGTTTTGATGAAAAATCCAAAAATGTAAAGTTTTCCTCCTGGAGACCTCCCAATTATAAGCGCACGCCAAGTGGCGCTACGCGTAGGACTAAAAAACCTATTTTTAAAGCCAAAAAATTCAAAATTGACAAAATTTTCTCCAAATTCCTTGAAATTTGGGCTGAAGGTACCTCATCAAGTATCATGTTCAACCAAAGAGGCTTCGGCCAAGATTCAGAGTCTATCCTCCCTTTTTCGACATTTTAGTGTCGTCCTGGTGCATGCAGTTTTAGTTGTAAAGTCACTGCCTTGGTCATATAATGTATTGGTGTCTGCCTCCATGGTGTTGAAAGTCTATGCCAAGTGTATGTTTGGTTTGTTGAGAATGAAAAAATGAGAACTTGGTGTCTTGTTACTTAAACACAACCGACAAACTGGAAAATATGCTCAAAATGGAGCTTATTCAATACAACCTACTCTAACAGTTTCATTCATCACCTGATCAAGTGAAATGAAACAACCAATGCAACCAAGTAAGTATTCAGGCTGCTATTTGTATTCTCCGCAAGTGCTTGCTTATGAACAACAAGAGAGAACTACTGAAAGGCAACTCCCATGAAAACTTTTGAACAAATCCGTTGAATGATATGGATTCTCTATCCGCCTCCAAAAACACTGCATAAGGATCTCTAAGTTCATGTACACTAGGACTTATCTCATCCAATGGATTACTTCTCTTTTCCTCATACCATAAATGCTAACTTTTATCTAAGATTTGTGACGAGACTCCTACTAAAAATGACAAAGAAACCGGCTGTCAGATTAAGTTTGTATCCATACTTTTGTCAAGTTGACTACTGATAAACTTGCGAAGCATGAGTTGACTGGATGACTTCAAGAATATTGAGAAAGGATCTTCATAAAGATAACTTTTAATTTCCATTAACACATTACTGCTTTGGTCCAGGTAATCTTCATAGCTAGAGATTAAGATTTTTCTCACATCCGTGCTGTCTTTCTTCGGGGACAGCAACAAGCTGCCAAAAGGATCCTGAATTTTGTGAATAACCAAACTCTGTTGTTGATTCCAAACAGAAAAAAAGTCTTCTTTATGAATCCCCTTGTATGACTGCAAACCTTGGTATGGGCTATGCAATGAACAGTCTGTTAAACAAGACAATGAGGGTGACCTTTGAATCAGATTATTATCAACATTCTCTTCTGTCACATGGTTAGCCAATGGGAAAGAAATTTTACAGCAAAAATCATCCAACACACAAGCAATAGGATCATCAAAAACTTGAAAGGACTATTGTGATGTATCCATTAAAACTGTATGACATCCTACTGGCTGTTCATCTTTTTCTTTAAAGATATTACGAAGATTCTACCTTATAAATTGAAATGCTTCGAAACAAAAGGGTACAGAATCCTCTTGCATCATTAAATCATGCATTTTAGATTCCACACCTTCATCTATAATCTGACCTTCCTCCTCAACATTAAAGCTGAGAGATTGTTGATTTCCTACAGGCTGCTCATTTGAAGATTTACCATGCAATTTACCCTTCAAAAACTGAAATGATTCAAAACAGAAAGGTAGGGAGTCATCCTGTATCGTTTGATCATATGTGCGAGCTTCCATGTCTTCATGTGCAACTTGACAATCAATGGCATTCGGGGGCTGAAAATCTGGATATGAGAAGTCTTGAACAAGGTTTTCATTGCTCTCAATATGGTCCAGATCAAGACTTATTGACGATTGACTTCTGATTGCATGAATGTTGTCTTTGATGAACTGAAACGAAGAAAAACAAAAAGGAAAAGACCCTTCACTTACTTCAAAATTTGCTACATTTTCCTCGTCACTGTCATAGCTGATATGCATTGGTTGATCACTGTACTCAAGCTACTGAAAGTGAACTTCCTCCTCCCACAAACTAGCTGTGGATTTGTCTGCAAGATTAGCTTCTGTTTGGAGAACATAATCGTCATCATACTGATCAAACTAAGGAAAATCATCAGTATAAAACACATCATCAAGCATACATGTCATCTCAACAGATATCTCTTCTCCAAGATGATCTATAAAACAATCATTATCAGATCTATGACAACTGGGGTAAGAAAGAGGATTTTTTGGATCAGCAACTTGTTCTTCTTCAATTAGTGAGCGATGGGCTTGAACATCATAATCATTCCTTGCAGTGATCTTTTGCATCATCTCTTCCACTGCACTTGCCAAAATATCTAGCTTTACCTCTAGAGATATCAATTCCTCTGGATGTATGTTTTTTGTCTCTTCTTCTTTCAACCTTGCCCTTCGGATCAGGAGATGCGCCTCTACATTTACTGCACTGTTCTACATCTCGTGAAGTGTTGAAATATTCCTTTCTCTCAGCTAAAACTCCATTTCCGAATCAAAGGCACCCAGATAATGCAAGAGAGTAGATCTAGGAGGAGGTGTTATATCAACTGGCATCGAATAATAAACTTGGTTAAATTTGGCAGAAAACTGGTGTACTGTCTCCCCTGGCAATCTTTTCAGTTGGTTATACTCTTCTATAATCAAGAAAAGGTTCTGTCCAATCACCCACCTGTTAAGGAAAGCTTTGATGAACAACTGTAAATCTGAGATGCTCACATCAGGTAGGGTTTTGAACCAAATCTTCACTTTGCCTTGCAAAGAAAGAGCAAAAAGCCTAATACTAACATCTTCGTCATCAACCTCAAAAAGGTCTAGAAAAGTCTCAACATTCTGCACATGCTGCTCAGCATTGACATTATTACATTCATCGTCAAATCTTGGCAAATAGAGATAATAATTTGCAGGGAAAGCATGGAGTACAGAGGGTAAAGTCAGAGGCTTGTAACGATCTGGAATTTTACAAGGTGTAGGAGTATGTACAGAAGGTATAGAACCAGTCTTGGTCTCTTGGGGCTTATCAATTTGAAGACGGTCATCACAATATTTAGAAGAAGGGTCTTGATCAAGCTCAAAGGCATGAAAATCTTTGGTATTTACAATATTCAAAGGGAAGGAATCAAATGCAGGCCGAGGATCTCTTCTCAAGTACAATATACTTTGCAAAGCCTTCTTGACATTCTCGGGAAAAGAGAACAAATAATTTAGAACAAAGAACAAAATGTCTTGGATGAAATCCCAACTTGAATACCTGATCTCTCCATATTGTCCTTCCATGTTTATGCTGGTCAGGTTCATCCTCCAGTGGAGTCTTTGGATCTGATCTCAAAAATTGATTTGGAATCGCCAGGTGAATGTTTTCAGCCTTGCTGTGTCTGATCGTTGTCCACCATCAACAATCAGATCGGAACTTGATACATGTTACTGGGGTGATCATTTAGATCAAATGTTCAGTTTATAAACCAGACCGGAGATTGACTGAAGCAACGTTGATCTACTTTCGCTAATGCAAAGCAAGAGCATTTCGAAGGCTACCTGGCTAACTTTAGGCTTCGTCTGTAGTCTACAAAGCCAAACAATGAAAATAAACTTTCTTCCCTAGTATGGTCGCCACTATGTTAGAGCCTAGATTTGCCTCAGGCTGGAAAGGCAAGGTTCTAGGTCCACATCAAACCACACTCAACCTCGTAGCTAGCCCTATGAGGACAAGGGAGGGCTCTCTCTGGGTCAATCTCAACAAAAGATGGTCGATGAGGCTCAAGATGACTGAAATAGAAGCTAATTTTAGGCTAGGTATGAAGTACAAGGGTTTGATTTAAGTTTTTAGGAGCTTTTGTGTTGAAATAGGGAAAGGCAAATTTGGGCTTGGGGATGAGGCACAGTTTTTGCAGAGGTCTGATTGGGGCAAGGAATGTGATAATCTTGATGATTTTAAAGGGAATGAATGGGTAGATCAGATTGGTGAGGAGCTAAGGAGAGAAAGAAGGTTTCAAGGATTCTCTTTAAACAGATGAAAACATGGAAAATTAAACAAATTTAAAGGAAGAACATAACAATCTATGGATTCTACCTTAACACTTCATTTGTTCCATTGTAGAAGATGAGAGTAAGGAAAATGATACACATAAAAACTTACAATTACTGAGAGAAGCACACCATCAAAACATAAATCCACATGGATCCCAAACAGTGCTGCAAAACCCTAGTTTTTCCTTAGCCAAAATGCAGAGAAAATATGTACAATGATATGCCAAAGAAATCCCAAGTGTCCCACCCTGAAAATGACTTAGGAAATACATGATATAGACTAGCCCAACCCATTCCCATGCCTCTAGGGGTCGACCTCATCATTCTAGGAGCTATTTCAACCAATTCTAAACCAAGCACTGAAATCTAGGCAATCAAAACAACTTGCCTCTATATGTTAGGAAACTAATTCATGCACTAAATTTTCACTTGTTAGTGAATGAATCATCTAGAAAAAGTAAATAAGTGCCAAAATTACATCATGTTTACCCAATTACATCAAAAGAGATCAATAATTACATCGCAAAGCAAGACTAGTCAAACTGGCCAAATTTCTGAGCTGGAAGGTGAAAAATTGGGCAAAAATCCTCTGTGCGCCACACCAAAATCTGTGTGTGTTGCGCCACTTTGAGGCTGAGTTTGAGGCACTTCATGAAATCCAAATTGAGCCCACATGTGTGTGTTCGAATGCCCTTCCTATCGAATTTCCAACCCAAGTGGAATTTCTGGATTTGGATGTCATTTGCCCCTCCAAATCCTCAATCTCCCAAGACTGCCTCCTGTGTGACAAAATAGGGCAATGAGGTCATTTTTAGGGTGTTTTTGACCCTTTAGGCAACCCAGAACTTGATGAAATCCTTAGGTAATCCATGAGAATACATAAATTTTGATGACAAATCCAAAAATGTAAATTTTTCCTCCTGGAGACCTCCCAATTATAAGTGCACGCCAAGTGGCGCTACGCGTAGGACTAAAAAAACCTATTTTTAAAGCCAAAAACTTCAAAATTGACAACATTTTCTCCAAATTCCTTGAAATTTGGGCTGAAGGTGCCTCATCAAGTATCATGTTTAGCCAAAGAGGCTTTGGCCAAGATTCAGAGTCTATCCTCCCTTTTTCGACATTTTAGTGCTGTCCTGGTGCATGCAGTTTCAGTTGTAAAGTCACTATCTTGGTCATATAATGTATCGGTGTCTGCCTCCATGGTGTTGAAACTCTATGCCAAGTGTATGTTTGGTTTGTTGAGAATGAAAAAATTAGAACTTGGTGTCTTGTTTCAATGCCAAATGTGTGCCAAAGGGAAATGAGGGACTGTGGTAAAAATGGGATAGTGGGAACAATGGGGGTTTGCAACTTGATTTATGTTTGGGAACTTTAGGATTTCATAGCTTTTGTAAATGACATGGGAGGGGGATTGTGATGGAGAATTCGTAATTTAGAGATGGGATAAATATATTTAAGTCAAGTGGAGTTAAGGATGTAGGGACAGTCACTTGACCTTTTTAGGAATTGGGAGTTTATAAGTGATATGATAGGAGGAGGGCTAGTAGGGTTTAGTGATAGGGTAAATGGGTACAAAGGATATAATTGGTTTTGGGACAAAGGGAAAAGGGAAAGGACTGTGATAACAGTGTGACAGTGACGGGGAATAAAGTGTGAACAATTTGGCATGCACAGGAAAACTGTAAACTTCAAACATAAAAGCTATGGAGAAATTTTGATATAAATATTGGGTTTAAAGTTTCTCCTTCAAACTCGTACAACCACCTTCCCAAATCACAGCAAACGCGGACTGAAATCAAGGGCAAAGGCCACCTAACACTTACTTGGATCAAATAAGTTGAAGAGATTTCATTTTGATTGAAGTCATGATGATTTTTGCCTTGGAGGTTCTGTGCACCGCGCGGCCTGTGTGCACCATGCCCATGTAATTTAACACTGAGAATTTGTCCTCTGTGCGCCGTGCATGCCAGGTGCGCCGCGCACCTAGACCTTGTTTTTTAGTGCTTTTTGCAGGAGACTTTTGGAGGCCTTTCCTGTGTCCAAATTGGGTGCAGGATAGCTCGTTGGAAAGGAATTTGAGTCTAATTTCCAAACCAATTGGAATGTTTCCATTTGGAGTTCATTTTCCCTATCGAACATCAAATCTCCCAAGACTAGTCAAAATGTGCCAAATGAGGCTGCCTCAAGGCAGAGTGCTTTTGCAGACAACGTTTGAAGGTGTTCCTCAACTCCAAATTGAGTTCATGATAGCTCAGTGGAAATATATTTGTGTCTAGTTATCACTGGTCTCAACAAGCAAGTCATTTGGCCAACCATGCTAGGAGAAAACTTGATTTTCCCAAGGTCACTTCAAAGGTGCATGAATTCTCCCGAGGCAATTGTATATTTAAAATTTCTCTAAACCCATGACAACTCTGTAAGAAGTGAAGGAGGTTTTTCTTCCTTGGCTTGTTTCGGACAAAAACCTCTCTCAGGTTTTCCAAATTCATCTTTCCTTGCTCAGAAGCATCATTTGAGTAAAACCTACCCGATGTGTGGAACAAGTGATTTGTCGAAATGAAGTGAAATGAAGGGGATAGGGGGCTTATAAATTCTTGAGGAAACTTTTGGAAGTAAGGAGGGATGTTAGCAAGTAGGGGAAAGTGGAATCTCAAAAATTGAGTGAGGAGAAGGGGTCCAAAAGGGAAAAACACAGGCCCAACCTAAAAAATTTCCAAGTTGTAGCAAGAAACTAGGGTTTGTGCGAAAATGAGGAATTTGGGGGATTTTAGTGATGGGAAGTGTTTAATAAGGTACATTATGGATAGGGGAAGGTGTATGAACATTAGGATACAAGTTTTGCTGATGATTTGGCCATCCAAGAGAAATTACCTCCAAAACCCTAGGAGAGGGAAATGGACCTTACCTAGGCACAACTGAAGCATGAACAAGGTATAAAATGACCCAGTGGAACTCTGACATGATGATGAAAACCCTCTGAAAGATGGCACACTCAGCTGAATGGTGACATGGAACGTCATTTGGACAACTTTGACAAGGGCGAAAACAAACCCTAGACCTAATACCTAGTGACCAAATTTTGCTTGAAGGCTCACTGAAATGACAAAATTTGACCTTGACACCTTAAAATCATTTTGTAAGAGCATGTTTGATCACTGGAGGAAGGCTGCAAAGACTGACACTAACAGGGGGGGAGAATGATCTCGGTGGATATCGATGAACACCCACTTATTCCATTGACTCATAGAGAATTTTTCTATTTTGATAGTTTTTCTATAGTGTTTTAGGTCTCAAGATTTGGAGTCATTTTGAGGCCCTAAATGGTATTTTTTAAGTAAACAGACACTCGTTAGTCGTAGAATCTCGAGTATAATCGATAAATGTACTTCTTGCTTAGATAAATTTCCAATGGGCTACCGAGCACACTAAACAAAATATTGTATGCCATTGTAATGACCTCGAGAGGTTGACATTCCAACTTACCCCATCGTGGCCCATAAGTCTTTTGGCACTTCATCTCCTAGGGTTAGGTTTTTGGATGTTTAGAGTTTCTTATTGCTTCTTTATGATAAAAATGCCTCTGAGCCACATTGTAAGACAATTCGACAAAGGAGAATGTCCATCACATCTCTTATAAAAGATAAGCTACCACCATTCAAGCTAGCTTGTTTTCATTTTGCCTTTATACAATTTTTGCATTTTCTATTTATTAATATAAGTCAAGTTTCAATGTATCTCTGTGTTATGATTAATAAATCTGTATATCATTTTGTTTCCCTTCATATATATATATATATATATATATATATATATATATATATAGAGAGAGAGAGAGAGAGAGAGGAGAGAGAGAGAGAGAGAGAGAGAGAGAGAGAGAGAGAAATAGTCTTCTCCATGAAATTGTTATGTTGGTGGATTCAATAAACAATGACATTAAATATTATGTTGAAATTTCCAAGTCTCTACCATAATTTATATCTAGAGTCACCCTATAATAGTCAAACAATGTAGCCTTCTAATAAAAGATATGTCATAAGTAGCCTCAGACATTCACAATCAAAGTAACAAGGTATCAAATGATCTGGGTAGTGAAAGTGTGAGATCCCTATGATGTTTCTTAAATCTTGTATGAGGGTTCTAGCTAGTGAAAGGTGTGAGATCCCTCCGATGTTTCTTAAAACTTGTATAAAGGTTCTTAATGAGTTCCACATAATATCAATTCCAATACTTATGTTTCCTAGTTCTAGCTTGGGGTTTGTTCTATCATCATCCAATTATGCTTAGTTTACGTTACCGTCAAGTGCAAATCCATGTGATCTCAATATGTTGCATTTAAAGATGATTTTTTTATTGTTGTTGTATTTATAATATAAAAAAGTTATGAAATACAAAAACAAGGTTTAGAAACTGACCTATAACCAATCAAACGTAATGTTAGCACTCCTAAAATTCCTAAACTCTGTCCTCAAATTGCTCGATGAAAGGGGAAAATATGTTGCATGGTTTGTTGGATAACAATATATGGTTAGGGGTTGAGTGCAAATTCTTAAAAATTTGTATGTCTTCCTAAAAACCCTAACTTGACACAGAGTTGGTATATTGCATAGTGGTTTGAACAATGCTAACGTTATAAGCTCAAAAGTGCATACATGTTTTAAAAATATGTATGTGCTTCTAAGAATGTGAGTACATTCATGAGTATGCATTTTCTTGCACATCTTATTGTCACTTTTTGTACCATTAACTTCATGGAAATACTTATAAATAACTTGTTCAAATCATCATGCTTAAAAAAGTAACATAAATTTAAAATGATAAAAATTTACAATATCATTACAATTACAAATATAACATCTCCCAATAAAAAACCATATAATTGAATAGAGTGTAATATTACCTAAAAAGTAAATCTAACGAGCATAACCATAATAATATTGCAATAATAAACCATCTCAATGTTTCTATAAAGTTTTATATTTTTTTTGAGTAGAAAATATATATATATATATATTATATTATATATATATTATAATATATATTGTTAAATTTTTAATAATAGAGAGTTGACCCCAAAAAATATAAAATTTAATTAAATAACTAGAAAAGTATATCTCAAACAATGAATTTTACAAAGTAACAAGTGAAGACCTAAAAATCAAAGGAGAAAGGATAAATTCAAATGAAAAATGCTTTCCCCAAACCTACTTTGTACTAGACATGTAGAAACTTCACATAGACAACCAATGAAAGAAACGTTTGGAGCAGGTGGGTGTATAGTTTTACAAATGAACCATGATGTATTTAAAAAGTCTCCGCAAGAAATCTCACTGAAAGTAAGATGCTGTAATTCCGAGCCGACACTAATTCCGAGAGAAAGAGAACACATTAGGGGAGGTAAAAACTCAAAAGACTTAGTTGGATTCAAATAATAAGGTATCATTATTAGGTGGATGGTAGAAATTTAATTATTAGGTGGATAGCATAAATTTAACCTTTATAGAATATTT
The DNA here is from genome assembly GCA_000404065.3 of Pinus taeda. Taxonomy (NCBI): domain Eukaryota; kingdom Viridiplantae; phylum Streptophyta; class Pinopsida; order Pinales; family Pinaceae; genus Pinus; species Pinus taeda. The sequence goes on from APFE030808608.1 coordinate 17,871, forward strand.
TAAAATATTTTTTAATAGTATATAAAAGAAGTCAGAGCTTGAGATTTATTTTCAAAGTAATTATGTCATTTTTCCCATTTAATTAAATTCATTAATTTAAAAAAAATCATACTATATGAACAAATGTCATTTTTAAATTTTTTTTTCCAAAAAATGGGGTTTTTTTTTTTTATTTATGGTTTTTGAACAAATGGTATTGATTAAGCCATGATTATTAGCCCATGATATTGACGACGGCCCTATTTACAAATTAAAAATTCTCTATAATAAAGTGAGAATGAACTCTATGGTTATATTATATATTATATATATATATAATATATATATATTTATATATATATATATACTATATATATATATATATATACTTATATATTTATTTTTATCAATAATAATAATAATAATAATTTTTTCTCTTATTTTAAAAATATATTGATAAATATTTTAATAACTTATATTTATTAAAATAAAATTATAAAATTTTCATTCGAAAGCAATTCATCCACTACCTTTCCTTTCAATCTCTTTAAAATAACACTGTGAAGAGTTTTCAGTTAGGGTAAAATTAGAAGCATTTATATCCAGTGAATTAATCCAAACATAAACCTAAGTACAATGGTATACTTATAATATAAGTGTAATTCTCGTAGGAAAATACAAGTAATAAAAAAAAAAAGTTTTATTATTATTTTTTCTTGATGTTTGGAATAGATTTGTAAAAAGTCCCACTAGTATTGTAAGGACCTAAAAAACTAAAAATAACCCATGTTTTACAATTAACAACAATAAACTCTATAAATATGGTGTTTTTCTATATTTTAGTAATATTTTCGGAATCTACAATTGACATAATTTCAACATTTTGCATTGTCATATCTCCATTTTTGAATTAAAAGTAAAAGTAAAACCATGTAATTCTTTTTACAGTTAATTGTACCGACCATGATGAATTACATATCTTCAACCTGAATTGGATTTCCGAATTACATGAACATTGTTTATACAAAATGAGTCTAGTTTTACGGTTGTACTATTAAGGTTTACATCTATGAACTTTGCCAGTCCATTATGGTCCTAATACATTTTCTCTCACCGCAATGGGACAACTCAGCTCATGCATTGAGCTTACCACCACCGGTCCTTTGATATTTAATTCCTCTGCCATGCCAATTTAATGGACAACACATCTGAGTTAGGTTTCCTCAGGATTCTCCATCTCATCGACGGTGTAGAGATAGGTTTGCTGATCGCACGACTAGAGTGGCTTTGGGTGGCTTTTCAGGCTCTCTTGCAAGGTTTGAGGGTCATTTACTACCCTTTTCCCTTGGCGCTCTACCCGGCTTCTCTGCCCCACCTATGGGAGCTTGTCCTGGGGATTGTTCGCATGGTGCATTCAGCATATTGCAACAACGGTTGAGCGGTTCTTGACCAGGGTTAATATGTATTCCTACTCGTTGCTAGGTGAGAGATTGTTTTATTCTAAGGCTATCATGTTTTGATATCTTTATAAATCTTCCTGTTTGGATTTCCTAATACAAGTACTTGAAACCCTTTGTAGATTGGGTAGTGATGATTCCACGGTACACTCTATTATGAAAGTAAGGCGGCATCTTACCTGGCTCGGCTTTCAACAAATTTTTGGTTAAGTTCTTAGCTTCTTTGGCTATCTTGTTCTGTAAGGAGAAGGGTTCACAAGTTTAAGCCATGGTTTTGTTTTTGTTATTCCAAGAATTGAATTTTCTTATCTCCTACCTGGGACTGTATGGAAATTCCCTTATTGGGCTTCTTGTGGGCTTGCTTGTCGTCAGGTGGAGGGTTTTCTTTTCTCTATGGTGTGGCTATAATTGTTGTTAGTTCAGACAGTCATGGGTGAGCAAAGGCCTCATCCCTATATTAAACCATTAGTTTTATGCTCCGTTCTTTTATAAAGCAGGAGTCTCTTAATGTTATTATGCTGACAATTCTGTAGCATTTAGTTTTAATGTAATATGTCGGCTCATTCGTTCCGCCTTGATATATATCTATTTTGTCTGCTACTTTATATTTATGGTCAGCTAATCTCCTTTTGTATGAACCGGCTTTACAAAAAATTGTTCGCTTAAGCACATAGGCGATTTCTTTCTAATAGAGATATGTTTATTTCCAGTTGTATTATACTATACTTCATGTAAAGGATGTTCTGATTATGTTGATCGTTTAATTAAGTTATGCATAGTAATTACTGTCGTGGCTATTTTCTGGACTTGAGTTTTGGATTTGAATGTGTAGTTCAATTATCACTTAGCATAAATGATTAACCCTATAGGTCTTTTCCGCGATAGCCATGATTCTGGAGCCCCCGGAATCTAGGCACGATCGCAATGTTGTTGTTTGCTTGGGTTTTTACTTAGGGTTTTTCTTACTATTTAAGGGTTATTTACGTGAGGCTCTATAACCCATTTGGGTGGCCTCTGTCTGCATTACCGCTTCCTTTGCAGTTATAGATGTAAGCCCTATTGTGGTACACAGGATTTCGTTATACTTTTTATTTCTTTTCTATCTATTCTGGAACATGCCTAATTGTTTCACACATTTGTTTGTGCTCCTATCTGCTGGTAGCACTAGCTATTTAATAAGATTATGTGGCTGATTTTGGGTGCACACAGGGCCTCCTATTTACATGGGTTCCTATGTTAACAACACTCATTCCACAGGTTATTCATCTTTTAAGAGAAAGTTCTCTGTCGCACAAGTTATATTCATGTTTTCATTTAAGTATACACAGGTTACCACAATGAGTCCTCCTTCACACAACATTCTCTTAAATTAATTTGTATTTTCTCTATATCCCATAGAACTCTTAAGTTTTTTTTATAAGTGTAATCTTTATTCTTAGGGTTTCTGATTAGTGTGGAATTTCTATGCTTAACTGTCTATACAAACACTAATAATTCAACTCGTGTCATCTAGACACGACTAGCCCATTTGGGCTGGTTAGTACTACCTTGGTTGGTTTCAAGACTAAGGTTATTTTATTTTGTACAGATAATTTTATCAGTTTTCGGTGATGACACCTTTCCGTCCAGGTATCTATTGTAAAAATTAGCAATCTCATAGAATTTGATAACATAGCTATACTAGCCAAATTATAGAGTGGGAGCCTGCTCCCTCTGCAACATTTCCAATTTTTTAACAAACACAACATTCCTTATAAAAATGTATTTGTCATAATTCTTCTTACCTGTATTTCCTGTGCAATCACTGTCACCTTTTATTCTCTGCTTGTCTTCCTCCTGACCATGAGATTCGTCTTCGTGACCAAATCTCCCTCAAGCCTATTTGCAAGACTACTGTCTTCAGCAAATCTTTCGCACTTAGTGCCAGTGCTATCTGGTCCTCACCAGACGTAGCATTTTTCCCTTTTTCCGTCTTTCCCAATAGCATGGTTTTTTCCTCCCCCCACCGCCTTTTCCTTGGGGCGTTTCCAGATAGGGGAGGTAGTTAGGGTTTCCTTCTTTTTGGCAACTGCCTCTTTCCAACTTTTTAATGAGAATTTACAAAATTTGATATTACTCAATCATTTCCTAAATTCGGAATTAACAATATTATTAATCTAAATAGAAAATAACAATATTGTCTAGTTTATTTTCTTACGGTGGTAAATAAAATATTTATAGATTTTCTTGGGACATTACATCTTCCCTCGCTAAAATCAAACATCGTCCCGATGTTTTCCAACCTCAAACAACTTTGGATAAGCCTCTTTCATGAACTGCTCATCCTCCTAGGTGGCCTCATCTGGGTGATGACTCATTTCCGCAACATTACCTAGGTGATGACTCATTTCCGCAACATTACCTCTCTCTGCTTGAGTATACTCAGTGGCTCAACCATGAATTCTCCTTCCAGTTCGACTTGAAACAACAGAGTTAAATTCAGTTTTTCCTTTTTCATCTTAATTAACAGGCCTACTTAAAATTCTTCTTTACCTGTACATCCTATCAACTGACTATGTGCCTGGGGTCAAAAAAGTATTTTTTTAATACTGACACATGAAAGACATCGTGGACCCGGATATGGCTTGTTAGAGCGAGCTGGTATGCCATTGGCCCAACTCTTGCCAAAACCTGAAACTCTTCCTATTTGTTGATATTTTGGATCTTGTTTTGCTTCCTTTTTAATCATTTCATAAAAGGTAGTATGCCCCTCATTGCTGGAAATTTCATAGAGACATTGCACCTTCCAGCTCAAAGCATCCACTACCCGGTTTTCCTTCCCTTTCAATGCTTAATCTTTAAATCAAAACCACTTAGAAAATGTACCCACTGTGCCTATCTAGAATTTAGGGTAGGTCGACTAAAATAATTAGTTAAGCTGTGATGATCCGTCATTAAAAGGAACTTTTTATCCATTAGGTAGTGGCGCCACATCTTTAAGGCGTGAATAACAACTGCTAACTCCAAATCGTAAACAAAATATTTCTACTCATGTTCCTTTAATTTTCTAGATTCATAGGCAATTACCTTGCCTTCTTGCATGAGGACCCCTCCTACCCCTTCCTTACTCGCATCTGTGCACACCACATAATCCTTGCTTGGATCTGTTATGCTTAATAACAGTGCTGTGGTGAGCAGATGCTTGAGCTATTCAAAACTTTTCTGGTATTTTGCAGTCCATTTAAAAGTTTTCCCTTTCTTTTGTAAGGAGGTGATAGGATAGTCCACCCTATAGAATCCTTCAACGAATCGTTTGTAATAACCAGCTAACCCCATAAAAGATCGTATATCCACTACGTCCTTCAGTATCGACCATTCTGTTCTGGTCTTTATCTTCTCAGGGTCCACCAAGATTCCATCCTTAGTGATAATATGTCCTAAGTAATTAATATGTTATTTAAAGAAGTCACATTTTCTATATTTGGCGTATAATGGATGGTTCTGGAGGGTTTGCATCACCAATTTGAGGTGTTCCTTATGCTCCTCAATGTTCCGAGAATATACTAGTATATCGTCAATAAATATTAATACAAACTTATCTAAATACTGATGAAATATGGTATTCATCAAACACATGAAAGTCACAACAACGTTTGTTAACCCAAAGGGTAGTACCACAAAATCATAATGTCTGTAGCGGGTTCTAAAAGCAGTCTTGGTTATATCCTCCTCTATGATCCTAATCTGATGATATCTGGATCGTAAATCAATTTTTGAAAACACAGTTGCCCCTTTTACTTGGTCAAATAATTCGTCAATCCAGGGCAATGGATACTTGTTCTTAATTGTTAACTTATTCAAGTGCTGGTAGTACATGTTTGAAGGGTTCCATCCTTCTTTTTGATGAACAACATGGGGGCTCCCTAAGGTGACACACTGGGATGGATGTAATTTTTGTCTAGCAGTTCTTACAGTTTCATTTTCAGTTCTGTAAGCTCTGGTGTGCTTATACGATATGGGGCTGAGGACACCAGAGTTACCCCTGGTATCAATTCAATAGTAAAATCTATGTCCCTTTTGGGTGGCAGTCTGGGTATCTCTTTCGGAAACACATCTGCAAATTCTTTCATAACTAGAATATTTTCCAAGGTGGCTGTATTTTCTTTTGAGTTGGCATAGCCAACCTAAATAAAATAAATCTGACAACCCTTCTTGATACACTTTTCCAGTTGAGAAGAGGTTATTGGCTTTATTAGACTTCTTTCCGGCTTGCTTGTTGCCAGGCAGAGGGTTTTCTTTTCTCTATGGCGTGGCTGTAACTGTTGTTAGTTTAGACAGTCCTGTGCAATCACTCCCACCTTTTATTCTATGGTTGTCTTCCTTCCGACCATGAGATTCGTGTTCATGACCAAATCTCCCCCCAAGCCTATTTGCAAGACTTCTCTCTTCAACAAATCTTTCGCACTCAGTGCCTGTTCTATCTAGTTCTCACCGAACGTAGCATTTTTCCCTTTTTCCGTATGTCCCAACAACACGGTTTTTTCCTCCCTCCCACCCCCTTTTCCTTGAGGTGTTTCTAGATAGGGAAAGCAGTTAAGGTTTCCATCTTTTTGGCAACTGCCTCTTTCCAACTTTTTAATGAAAAGTTACAAAATCTCATATTACTCCATCATTTTTCAAATTCAAAATTAACAATATTGATAATCTAAACAAAAAAATAACAATATTTTCTGGTTTATTTTTTACAATGGCAAATAAAATATTTATAGCTTTTCAGGGGACATTAGATGCAAATTGCCAACTTTATCGAAATTATTATCTATCCATTTATTTATATCACTGGCATAGAGCCACCAAGACACGCCGAGGTGGCTTCGAAGGTCTACGCACGTGCATTACAGCCAAGTTATCTATGAGCAGCACGTCCCCCGATTCCCACTTCACCTCTACGCATTCATTGTCCATAACTCTCGCACTCTCCTCCATTACTGCGCTCGGAATTGCAGAACCATCTCCACATAAAAGTCTATTATAACTCGTAGCTTTTTCGTACACAGCACCAGGAATATAGTTAAACCACACCTTATGATCGTTGTATCCTTCGAAGTTTCTCGTCATAGGAAGCGGCCCTGCTATGATATCGCACTTCCGTTTGCCATCCACACCAGCTTAGAACCACGAGCTTCAATTCTGAGAAACAAAGCGAACAATCAGCCAAATATCAATGCAGTGAATATGTTTTTTTAAATTGGTTCAATGTATTAATCTGGTACCAACTAATCCAGGCACAAAACCTACTTGTTAGTTTGAGAAAAGAGTGACTATGTTATAAAGGGATCTGTAATGCAAATAGTCTAGTTTTAAATTTTAGCCATTGTGAAAAAATGTGTTTGTAGTTTTTTTTAACTATATGGAAAACAACAAACTATAGTTTAATTTAATTTGATATGATAGTTTGGAATTTGTTAGATGGGAATTAAATTAATTGTTATATTTTTAAAATTTGCAATCTAAATAAATATGATTACTAAATATTTTTTTGTTTAATTAAAATTTTAATTGATCAAATTTCAAAATATTTTCAAAATTTACTATTTAAATAAAATAACGCTCTTGTTTATCAAATTTCAAAATGTTTCTATAATTTATAGCCAAAAACCTTCTCTCAACTTCTTGTCGATCGTGAGTCTGAAACTGAGATGGCCAACTTTTTCCCAGGAAAAAACCCTCGTCTACTTTAGGCATGAATGTGCACGTGACTATCCCTTCTTTACTCAGTTTGCTAACGAAGCTCGGGAATTTGCTTTCCATTTCACGAGCCACCTTATCACTGCGAACAATTGCAGTCTGTCCACCCTCAGGAGGTGCAATCTCGTAGAAGAAAAATAGCTTCGATGGAAATTCTTTCATCTGCACAAGGTAAACAATTATTAAGGTAACCTGCATGCATACAATTAATTAGTGAGTGTAAGATGCTGCAGTATTAAAAGAAATTTGATAATCTCTTCACAAAATTTTTTTGAGCTTAAGTGGATTGTTGATTCCCGGAATATTTGGAAATCCTACAGACATAAACATGGTTAAAAAATTAATATCAATTTCAGCTGTAAATACATCCAATTTATTCTATAAACCAGTAAACATTTTGGATATTTTTATCTAAATTATTAAAAAATATATTGGATTAAAATTTTAAAAATTGATTAAACATAAATCAAATTTAACTCATTGTTATTAAAATTAATCAATTTAAATCTTATTATTAATTATTCTTATAAATAATTTTCACTTTAAGCAATAGATTAAAAAACCTAAATTACATTTTAATTATCAATTATAAAATTTAGTAATCTTACAAAAAATTTATATATTTATTTTTATATTTAGGTAGATAATTAATAAACCTAGCATTATTTTAAATTTAAATTCACAGAATGAGTGCACTACCACCATTCCAAATTCAAATCAGGGTTAGAATTACCAAATGAAAAAAAAAACCATATAATACCAAAGCCATTTCATGGTGGAAGAAGATGTCCTGATCAAGGGGAGCTTCATTTGCAGTCCACACTCTTCCTACAATATTATTTCGAAGGGCAGATCCCTCATACGACTTCTCCTCCTCCATCCAAAGGCATCCACAAAAGCATTGAAGTCAGATGCAGATTTTATACATTTAAAGCCTCTGAAAAGCAGAGCCCCGGTCTCTTGCAACTCCTTCTGAAACCACTCTTTCTAGATGCAGATTTTATACATTTAAAGCCTCTGAAAAGCAGAGCCCCGGTCTCTTGCAACTCCTTCTGAAACCACTCTTTCTAGATGCAGATTTTATACATTTAAAGCCTCTGAAAAGCAGAGCCCCGGTCTCCTGCAACTCCTTCTGAAACCACTCTTTCTCGTTCCCTATAGACTCCAAAACTGCACCCAACTCTTCATCATGGGAATAACAACATTGCTCATGAGCTACTACAGGCGTGATAACTTTGGGGAACAACCTACCATTATCAATTTTCTTTTGCTCTGGAATTTTATCCTCCCTCATATTCACCGGGGCCATTATTTCTTCAATATTCAAGATTCTCAAATAAGGAAGCAGAGAAATATATTGGGTACGTAGTTGGAGGCCTCTATTTATACGCAGGTACAGGCATTAAAGCGCTTGTTCCGGTGGAAGTATAGTGGTCTTGAAGTGTACATGCGTGTGTGAAGCGAGGGGTGTCGTGGTGATCTTGGACGGTTAATATTAGATTTTGGAAAAAATATTTTATTTTCAATTTTTTTAATATCTAAAGCATCTATAACATAAAATAAATATATTGACAGGTAAATATGATAAAAGAATTAATATATAAGATGTGTAATATCATTTTTAGTGCTACATCACATATAACAGTGAATCATGTTTTGAATAGTAAATAGTAAGTCCTAACTCCTCACTCCTGAGTCCCAACTCAGCTTCAAATATCAACAAAAAATGTAATAATGTATCTCATATAATGAATCATAATGTCATATACAATGAAATGAACAAAATAACTAAAGTTTAATAGACTAATACTACTAATTTCCTTTGCCCCTCTTGCTAGAAAATGCAATAGCTTTCCCTTTTCCTATGGATGTAGATGTCGGTGGAGTTGGCAGTGGACTCTGTTGTGCTCTAGAAGTTGAAAAACTAGAAGTTATAGGAGGTATACCACATCCTCTACTGGTGGTAGGGGTAGCCCGGTTAGGTGGTGTCACCTCCTCCTCCTGTTGCTCCTCCTCCTCCCCCTCTATGCCTTCCTCTACCTCCTACTCTAACCAATCATCTACAAACTCCATGAGAGGCCTCTCGGCATCAACCCTCCATGCAACAGTGGTGTCAATCCCATCCAATGAGATGGCCTCCATATCAGGTGTCCTCTCAAGTTGCCTCACCCACAATCGAAGATTGTAATAGACGTTAACCATGTCATTAAGTCGCTGGGACTCCAACTTGTACACAGATCATGAAATAAATATTATAAAAAAATATTGCTTAACGAATTAAAAAAAATATTTGAAATTTTGAAATATTTTAAGTTTAAACTATTGCACTTCTTGTTATGTATTTTTTCAAATACACTTCAGTTGCTCTTGCATCCTGATGAGCTACATGTTTGGCTGAGGATTCAAATGGAAAGCTTTTGCAGATGGAGTACCCTGGCACCATACATTCTCCACCATGCATATACAACAAAATTACAAAAAAAAAATTAAATAAACATAAGAAAAAAAATGAAATTTGAAAGCTAAAGCAAAGTATGAAGTTATGACCAACTGAAAAATTTGCAGCTGAGCGAAAATGAACCCTAGCTCTGTCGCCTCCCTCCCTTCGGCCACTTTCTGGTCTTCGAGAATTCCTGGTGCGGATAGCAGCGAGAGTTTCAGCCACGGACGGATGGCATTTTTCCTTACCATTGCTCCGCCGGTGTTCCATTCGACAGCATCTGCTACCCCAGCTCTCTTTTGCCATGTGATGGGCTTTCAAGTGTGCAGAATTCTGCCCTCTCTGCAACCAGATGTCCGCCCTCTCAGTGGCCAGACTCATGCCCTCTCTGCGGCCAGACTCTGCCAGACTTCTGCGTGTCTCGGTGGCCAGACTCCGCCAGACTCCTGCAGCCACCTTGAGAAGGCCGACGCAATGGGTAAGAATACTCCAGAAGAATTCCTTATTGCTTTTCTTTCGGCGAGGGCTCTTGGGAAAAATTCCTTTGTGCGGATAGGCCGTTCGCCACCATTGATTCTTCCTCCGACCCCTCAGAATCGCAAAGCTCATACACTCCTCCTTCAGAACCCCCTCAACTCCCTGGGTCCGCCTAGTTTGTGCATATGGAAGCTTTTTTGGGAAGAATATGTTGACAGAATTATAAACAGAGGGATTCTTTCGCCGCCTCCTCTTAAACCCCTGCGGCTTGTCCAGGAAACAAAAATAAACTCCTTCACTGCTCAGATCTGCAGGGGACAGAGGCATTCTGACTTCTCACCATGGTTCCAGTTTCAAATCAAGATCACTACTGGAAAAACTTTACTGCAATGGGTGAGCCTGATGCATCTAGTGCAGGATCTCAAGCATGTGCTGAAAACCAAACTGGGGATTCCCTCTGCGGCGTAACGGCTCATCCATGAAGGTAAGCAACTTGAGGATCTTTATCCCCTTTCTTTTTACAACATTAAGAGAGATGTCACCATAATCTTAACCCTTCGACTAAGAGGAGGAGCTGCTGGAGATACATCCTCAGCTAAGGCATTTTCTTACAAAGATGCAGTCCATGCTCAGAAGCCTGAAAAGACTGCTCTACCTGTTCAGGCTCCCAAACCTTTTTTGGTGGACAAACTGGAGGAAGCCCCCTCCATTGAAATAAAGCATCCATTACTGGATGAGCAAGCTGAAACGTATGCTGAGCATGCCATTATCTGCAGGTTCAATGGGCTGTGGCCGCGCACAGCAGACCTCTACCAATGGCTCCACTCCAACTGGACCAACAATTGCAAGGTTCTGTTGTGCTCTAAGGGCTTCTTCATTGTACTGTTTGCCTTCGATGAAGACTACCAAAAAGCTCTAACTGCAGGTCCATGGTTCTGGGGCTCAGCTGGTTTATTTCTCACCCCCTGGTTCCCAGACTTCGATCCAGCTATAGCAGTCATCACCAAGCTCCCCATCTCCCTAACCTCCCAGCGCATCTATGGCATTTTGTTGTTTTCCAAGGTATCGGTAATGCTCTAGGCCGCTACCTAGACATAGATGTCTCAAGAGGGGAAAAGGGCATCTACACCTTTGCCAAAATTTGTGCCGAAATAGACATGAGTAAAGGTCTCCCTGACCAAATCAATCTCAAAATTGGAGACTTTCATTGGACTCAAGCCCTGGATTATGAGAACACAACCTTTCATTGCCGAAACTGCCACAACATAGGGCACCTTCAAAGCTCCTGTCCCGCGGTGCCGGTCCACAAGAAGAAAGCCAATCCTAAGCAGAAATCCAAGAGTTGGAAGCCTCATACCCCACCCCCCATGGATGATTTTGACTTCAGCACGGATGATGAGGAGGAGACTGCGGAAGATTTGGATGCAAAACTAGTGCAGGATCCGCCCTCGGCTGAGCATATGGACTTGTCTATCCAGCCAATCTTACAGAAAAGGAATCATGAATCCTCTCCATCGGATTCAGACAAGGAAACTTCTCCATCTGCCCAGCCCAGCTTGCAAATTGTGCCAACTCAGCATTGCTCTCCTGAATGGGTCAAAGTTGGTAAAAAAAAAGGGAAAAAATGCCGTTTAGATGATTCCACCCATGCTGGGTAGAATCTTTGGCTTTGCTCTTTCTTCTCTGCTCCTCCTGTTCTAAGTGATCAGCTCTCTTCTCTTTTTTCTCTTCTGGGGGCCGAGGTGGACAAGTTATCCTTTCCAGCTGCCTTTTTTAGGCCTTCTGGGCATTCATGTCTATTTGTACCATATTTTTCCTTAATAGAATTAACTTTTACTAAGAAAAAAAAAAGTATGAAGTTATGAAATTGAAGAGACAATGAAATTTGAAACAAATTAAAAAATACTTGGCATTTTAGTTGTCCTATTAGTCACAACCATCTCAAAGCCAAATGTGCCACCTGCCATCCTGTATGTCTCCATTTCTTTGGAGGTTTTTGTGCATTCTGCTGGAAATCACATTATCCTCTGAACACATGTTAATAATCAATCCATGATCTCGGCATCGAATATGAACCCACATGGGTAAGAAAATGCGGGGTTTAGGTAGATTCCTGCAACATGAATGGGATGATGGAGTGTGTTGTTCCATCGTTTATAAATCACTTCCTATAAGAGGAGTTGTTTTTGAAACCCCTCATCTCCCTTATCATCATAGTAGGCCCGAATGGATTCTTTGGCCCCATCCATGGCCTCATACAAATAGCCCATTGTGGGCTTCTCATAATCAACTAATCGAAGAACTTTTACCAAAGGTTCAGTAACAGTGCACACCTCCTGCACTCCCGCCTAGAAGTCTTCCTGGTATGAAACTAATCTGCATATGGCCTCTCCCTCTAGTTTGCAGCTCATTGCCAAAGTACGACACTCCTCTGAAAGAAACATTCTCTTCACATCCCACATAGAATTCAAGAGAGATTGAAGAGATATGAAACTGGTGGCAAACAGTGTAATGGTGGGGCACACCAACTCTTTATTGTTGGTGAATTTTCTCATCAAACTAAGCACAGATGCATGATTATATATAATTTTTGTAATGCTTTTTGATGACTCAACAATATTTTTGACAAAGGAAATTTTTCCTATGTCCTCCAACATCAAATCAATACAATGTGCAACACAAGGTGTCCAAAATAAAGTAGGATGCCTCTCCATAAGCATCCTACCAACAGAAACACAATTTGTAGCATTTTTTGTTATGACTTGGACAACATGTTCTGCACCCACCTCCAAAATAAACACATCCAGCAAATCACATAAATTTTTTGCATCTTTGATATGTGAAGATGCATCAATAGATTTCATGAATGTTGTTCCATTGGGACAACTAACCAAGAAGTTTATAAGGGTTCTCCCCTTTTTGTCGATCTAACCATCTGACATCACAGTGCATCCTGTTTGTGCCCATGATGCCCTAAACTCCTCCAATCTTTTGGTGTAGTCAACCTTTTCATTTTGAAGAATCTGGCCTCTAAAGTCATCATAAGAAGATATTTTGTACCATGGGCCAATAGTTGCAATAACATCAACAACAGGCTGGAAAAATGGATTATTCTTTGCAACGCTAAAAGGAATATCACTCCAAAGGAGAAATTTGGCAACAACTTGTCAACTTGTTCTTTCTCAGTTTTTTTAAGTATTGAAGCGATAGATGGTTGTGAACCAGGTGTGGTTTTGGTGAAAAGAGATCTTGGGTATTTGCCAAAATCCCCTTTCATGTATAAATCTCGATCTTGGACCTGTGGGTTATGGGCCCACTAAGTCCCGTGGGAAGCATTTTTAAACAACTCCAAACCTTTTAAACGTGGATCTTCATTAAATACTGAATCATCCCTTCTCATAGAAAGCAGTCTTTGCACGCTTTCAAACCAATTACATAACGCCACAGTCCACCGGTGCCTCCTCTGCCAATATCCGGCCAAACTCATACCGTGGCTCATACACAAACCTTCCAAAGACAATAGAACTGGGAAGCGAGAAATAAATGTCTTCAAACACACAAGCCTTCCTCTGCTTTTGCGGCATCAAGCACATACCGCTCACACCATCTTTATCCATGACAACTATTCACCATGTATCACCTTGCGTTCGTACTGCGCATGTCTCAGAGGCAAAGACCACGGCCTCATTCTTGCGCCTCCCCATTCGATACAATTGGCAATCGCACGTTGCCATTATTGAATACCAAAACAATCAACTGCTCCACAGCTCCGATCTGAAGTTCCGGATCCAACTTGAGTTCCAACCTAATTCATAACAATTTGCGTCCAGTGATATGGGTGACCTTTGGGTTCCGATGCGAAGTTCGACTGAGGCAATTCGACATTAACCCGAACAGCATGGTCAACATATGTATAACAATTACGCAGTCAACATATATATAACAATTACGCAGTGATTCAGGTCGCCATTGATCCTATAAGTGATCAATGTTGATCAACAGACACGCACACAGAAATTAACTACAAAATCCATAGCTCAACACGCAGGAATTCAAAAGAATGCATTAATTTGTTTATATACAAAAATTGCTTACATCTAAGGCATTGCAGGCTTAGAACAAGCTCGCTTTCGGTTACATCTTGCTCACTCACAATTGCCTCACTAATCCGATATCCCTCACACCCTATTACATTACATCTATATAAGACGCATTAGAATCAGATCTTCTCCTTATTTTCCTGTAACGAAGTTCTCCAAAATACATGCACGTAGATAACAATCCATCAAATCCTCTTTAAATCTGTTTTAGAGCAGATTTTCCTCCTATTTTCTAGCTTGACTTTCCACGTCTTCATCACTCCTCTTGGATTCCTCTTTAAATTAGAAAAGGGTCAGATTCTCCTGCATCAGGTTCTAGGAACAAAAAAGGATGACGCAACTATCAGGTTGGTTGTAGATATTGATGCTGAAGTAGAACTAGTGCCACTTCCTTCGCCTAAGACTAAAACCCTCTTTGCTAGTTGCATCTTCATTTCTGCTTTGGCCTCTCTGTTGTACTCTAATTCTTCCAATGATCTCATGGCTCTTCAAATGATTTCCGGATTTGTATTTGTGCAAGGCTCTACATCAAATCCAGGGATTTGTGCAAGGTGATGCTTCAATTTATAAACCCCCCCTGACATATGATGCCCACACAACTTGCAACTCAAGTTCATTCTATCAAACCCTCCATCAAGTTCACCAAATTCCCACAGAGGGTCCAATTTCCTTGGCATGTTTGTAACTTGGTTGAACTCTTGACTCTTGAGTTTTAAACTTGTAAGATGAAGTTTGAAGTTGAACTTTGAACTTTGAAGTTGAATGGTGAACCTATGGAAAAATAATGATTGCAAGTTACAGTAAATAAAATATTTACATATATGTATAACATGACAAAATACATGGAATTTTTTACAATTTAACAAACAAAAACCCCATCAAATCAATTCAAAAATAGTTGATAAACAATGGGTTATTTAAACCCAACCAAAAACATAAAAAAACTAAAACAAAACACACAAATTTGGTGTCCATACCAGTTTGTTGGAGAAAATTGATTCTCACCTCCTCAGCGCTCAATCCATCAGGGTTTTTGACTTGTTTTTCTCCTCAAATCAGCTCCCAATCGACAAGTTTTTTCTCCTAGGTCACTCCCAATCCACCACTACTCCCAACTATTGAAATGAATAAAAAAAAAAATCGTTTTTTCTAATATAAAGTCATTGTCCGCCGGCCCAATGATTTTTATTGATTGAATTGCAATTTTTTGGGTTGTTATCACGAGTATTTAAAAAAATCGCAAAAAAAATCGACTTAATAATCGGGTGATTAAATCAAGAAACAAAAATCACAAAAATCTAATTTAATCGTGATTTTCGCATCACTAATATATATTCTCTTGTATATTATGGTTAAACACAAACTACATACCTATTATTTAAAATCCTATTATATTACTTTCATATTATTCATTATATTTGACCGTGAATATTTTAATTTTCTCCTTATGTAGTTTATTTTATATTTATAAAAAATTGATATTATCAAATATTTTACACTATTTGAATTTATTAATTTTCAAACATAAAATAAACAAATAAATAAAGGATATTATTATTTTTTAAATATAACATAAAATAAATAAAGGATATTTGTTAATAGAGATATTACACAATAAGAAAGTGATTTGATGAAGATATTGAAAGATATATATCACTTCAATCAATTTCTTAAAAAAAGTTGAATCAAATTTTTGGTGGTTAAATTTTAATAACGAATTTAATATTGAATAGATAATTGTAGTTTCTTAAAAAGTTAAATTATTTTAATAATAGAAAAAATAGTTAATTATAAATTTTATAATATATAATAATTTAAAGTGTATGATATTGAAAGTTTGATAATGTTTGTTTATTTTATTATCAATTTCGTGTTAATAAAAAAGTAAATAGATGAGGAACTACATTTTGCATTCAATGAGAATTTCCAATCATAATTTGAGTTAAACCATAGGGAGATATTGAAAATACGAGTCGAAAAAGTAGTTTTATTATTTTATTATTTTTTACTCCAAAAATGGTGAATCATCTCTCATGGTTGACATCGCCATATTGAATCCTATTGGTTCTTATAAATTTTATTTTATTTGTACAATTTTTTAGGAGGGCCATTTTAGACCTTAAAATTACACTAATGGCACCTGCATCAATATGAGGGAATTGTATTGCAACTATGTATTTATTCTGTGAGAAAAAGAGAGGAGTTTGTGTGAGAGTGAAGAGGAAGTTATAACAAATGTGTTGTAGCCTATATTCTTTTAGTTTGATGGATAATATAAAAGGAAGCACATGTTGTTTCTCTATGTATGTAGCCTAGATTAGATGAAACAATGCATATTTTTGTCTCTCTTATTTCATGCTTTTTTGTGTTTCCAATATTTTCTATTCATTACATTCTTATTTAATTTCTAGCAAGTCGTTCTTCATACTTGTTGACCTACTTTCCTCTGTAGCCTTCCATTATGAGAGACTCATGTTGGGTGTATAGTTGGAGCATTGGCCAATGTGTTGTGTAGTATGGTAGACTTACAACAACGAGAGTTGTAGTAATGAAAATTCCAAGGCATTTGTGATTTGTAACAATTTCATTGATCATAGGAAATTTTTAGCATTCCCTTATGTAAGCGACCATGTTAGTGTTGTAGCAACATAGAGGAGTTGGAATAATGGAACAGAGGAGAGTCACAATACTCGCTTGTCTTGGTTTGAGGAGTTGCAACACTTGTGTGTCGACTGGAAGAATTTGTTATGGGGTTGTAGTTGGTGTTGTAGAACCACAGAGGAGTTGCAACCACTAAATTTTGCTCCTATTTGACAATGTTAATTTGAAAGATGACAATTTCACAACATGATGCATAAGAATAATGTAAAAGTGGAAAAAAGGAAAATTTTCTACCTACACTAGAAATAGGGTGATAATGGATGAAAAATGCATAAGGAATAAATGGGAAGTTGAATAATAACATCAAAAAGGTTATGAGCATGTGTTTAAAATGTGCCAATTTGGATAGCTATAAATTGTCAACATAAAGAAGGATCATGATTATACTAGCTAGAGTCAGGTTGACATAACATTCTTCCTCCACACAAAGCCCTTACTTGATGATATATTTGATAGAAATGTAGGGGACAAGGCACAATCTTACTTAAATCCTATATTAGAATTAATTTCTTTTGGCTAACCATTAGTGATAAAAAACTTTGGATTAATGTTCTCACACAACCTTGTGCACAAACTCTCAACTTTGAAAGGAAATTTTAATTCTTTTAATCTACTCGAAATGTCATTTAAAATATTTTCTAAAGTCGACAAAACAAGATAAGAGATTGGTTTGATTATTGCAATACTTTTCCACAATGAACATAACATGGTGGTTAAAAATTGAATGATATAATATGGTGGTTCAAAATTGAATAATATCACCTAAACTTAATTTATCCTTTAGCTCTATATAGTTTCTCTTGTATCTTAAAGGTAAAATAAGGCCCTCATATTGAGACAAAGGATTAGAGTTGGAATCAATGTTCAAAATAATAGCTTGATTAGTTGTTGTTATAGAATTAAAGTCTCCTAGCAAGAGGATATTTCCTTCAGTTCTTATATTGTAAATATCATGTTCGAAACCATTGTAAGGACATTTTTTATCTAGATTGTTTTTCTTATAAAATATACAATTAATAGATATAGAATGCCATATTTATATATAGATTTTCTTAGAATTAGTATCTAAATATACATCCACATGTACTAATTAAATGATTTTTTATAGTGAAGTTTAAAGTAAGGAAAATACTTCTTTCTTATGTAACTAATTATGCTCTTAATCCCTGTCCACATGGGGTAGCTCAAGCGGCAATGGCCGTGGAAATGAAGTCTCACCGAACCGGAAGTCTTGGGCTCAAATCTTGGGCTACCCTTCCCCCATTGAGGGGTTCTTAATGGACATGTAAATCGGAGAGTCCCACCCCAGCCTACAAAAAAAAAATAAAAAAATTATGCTCTTAATCCCTCTGTGGTAGAATTTCTTGTTCAATATCAACCTCAATATAAATACTTTTATGTTAAGGAACTTATATTATTCATGCTCCCAAGTATCAACTAGTAATATAATACTAATGTTTCTTGAGATTCAACTTAACATAGGCATTTTTCTTCATGCAAGCCACAACAATTCCAAGAGACTATCGAGAGTGTCCAAAATTCCTATTTATTTTATTGTTTTGATCTCTATCCCTAATAATAGTTTTTCCATTCCTAGTTGTTTACTATTTCCATTCCTTCCTAAATTTGTATACCTATTGAACTTCATTCTTTAATTCATCTTGAACTTCTATAATGAGATATTTATTTATAAATATTCATAAGTCTTTTAAACTTGGAGTTTTATTTAGTATGTCATAATTATGGTCATTAGAGGTTACCTTAACATAAATTAACTTGTCTTTATGTTCAATTATTTTTGCCATGCTCTTTGCTGCTATAAGACAAGTTGTTTGAATTTCTAATTTATTTTGTATTTCTTCCTTCACTAGTTCTAGAGTTTCCTCATGTTTATTTTCTTTTAAATGAAAAGTTGAAAGGTTCAAGACTCTTTTCTTTCACTCATGATTTAACTTTGCAATATTTCTAATTTATTATTTGATGCATATGGTATCTAATTTACCTCCAAACTATTTAGCGCCAAATTTTTAATTTAGCTTTTATAGAGATAGAGAGAGAACGGGGGGGGGGGGGGGGGGGCGGGGAAAGAGAGAACAAAGCGTGAGGGGAGAGAGAATGAGAGCGCAAGGGGGAGAGAGA
The DNA here is from genome assembly GCA_000404065.3 of Pinus taeda. NCBI lineage: Eukaryota > Viridiplantae > Streptophyta > Pinopsida > Pinales > Pinaceae > Pinus > Pinus taeda. The sequence continues at coordinate 36,851 of APFE030808608.1, forward strand.
GGAAGGGGGGGAGAGAGAGAATCAGAAAAGTGCGAGGGGGGGAGGGAGAAGAGAACGAGAGCGTGAGGGGGAGAGAGAGAGAAACGAGAAAGTGCGAGGGGCAGGAGAGAAGAGAGTGGAGGGGGGGAGAAATGAGAGAGTGAGGGCAGAGAGAGAGAGAGAGAGAGAGAAGAGGAGCGAGAAGAGAAGCGTGAAGAGAGAGGGAGAGATAGAGAGAGCAAGAGATGGAGAAGAGAAGAAGAGAGGGAGGGAGAGAGGGAGAGAGAGTGAGAGTTGAGGAGGGAGAAAGAGAGAGTGAGAGGGGGGGGAAGAGAGAGAGAGACGAGAGAGAGAGAGAGAGCGAGAGAGGGTGGGGGAGAAGAGGAGGGGAAAGGGGGAGCAGAGAGAGAGAGAGAAAGAAGAGAGAGGTCGAGGGAGAGAGAGAGTGGGAGCAGAGAGATAGGGGAGAGAGAGAGAGACAACAATAGACAGAGGAGAGTGCAGGGAGAGAGAGAGAGGGCGAGAGAGAGAGAAAGGAGAGAGAGAGAGAGCAGAGAGAGAGAAAAAGAGAGAGAGAGAGAGAGAGAGAGAGAGAGAGAGAGAGAGGAAACTATACCTGCCTCAAAACCATCATACTAGGCATAGCATGCTCATGGAAATCAATGGAAACTATTGGGTACCAGTGTCTCACAATGTCCCTACTCATAAAGCACTCTACAAGCATATTTCTGCATGTTCCAATTTCTTTCACTGTTGCTGCTAATTCTTGCATTCGATTTCGGCCATTCAACCAAGCATTTCCATGCTTCCTGTACAAAGCACATATCTTCCATTAGATTAAAATAAATTCACATCATACCTCATTGGTAACTCGTCAATAAGGTACATTT
>APFE030808608.1:37729-54311 GCA_000404065.3 Pinus taeda
GAGAGAGGGCGAGAGAGAGAGAGAGAGAGAGAGAGAAAGAGAGAGAGAGAGAGAGAGAGAGAGAGAGAGAGAGAGGAAACATACTTGCCTCAAAACCATCATACTAGTCATAGCATGCTCATGGAAATCAATGGAAACTATTGGGTACCAGTGTCTCACAATGTCCCTACTCATAAAGCACTCTACAAGCATATTTCTGCATGTTCGAATTTCTTTCACTGTTGCTGCTAATTCTTGCAGTCGATTTCGGCCATTCAACCAAGCATTTCCATGCTTCATGTACCAAGCACATATCTTCCATTAGATTAAAATAAATTCACATCATACCTCATTAGTAACTCATCAATAAGGTACATTTGCAATCATGTTCGCTTCCTATCACAAAAATTCAAACTAGCATATTTGACCAAATCAACATGTATGAAAATATCACATCAGGTTAGCTCAAAACATAACCATCAAAATCATAAATCACATGTAACCATCATAAACCAAAATCATAAATCACATGTAATCATCATAGACCATATTCATAAATCATATGCATAATAAAACAAAAATAAAATGTAGATACTTATCCTTTCATGAGTCCCTAGATTCTACCTTTGTCCTTATTCTGTACATACTCTAGATTGGTTTCCACACCCGACAATCACCCAATGTCTTCTCCTCAACCATGTGCACATACACATAGTGTGAATCACACACATACAATCAGACATTGCAGACAGCACCATGCAATACATCCACCTACACTTGGCATACAACACATACACCTACATCCGGTGTACAACACAACACAAATACGTATATAGAGTGCAACACAATGAATGCATATGTCACGATACCATGAATACAAAATGCACATACATAGTACCACATGCTTGCAACACAGCATGTACGACATGCACTCAATGCACAATACACCAGTACCGCATGTACAAAGCACCACATGCACAACGTGTACAAAATTCCTCATGTACACTGTACCATTGTAAAACATGTACACAGTACCGAATGCAAAACAGCTACGTGATACCACATGCACACAATGCCACATGCATCACATGTACACAACACCACCTGCACATAGTGCCACTTTCACAATGTGTACATAACACCACATGCACACAACATCACTTGTACAATCATGCACACAACACCATATGTACATAGCCCCACATGTATGACATGCACACAACACCCCCTATACATAGCACTACATATCCAACATGTACATAGCATTGAATGTACAGAACATTGCATATCCAACATACGTAGAGCACCATATGCACACAACACTATCTGTACCATCCTATACATAACATTGCATAAACAACATGTACACACACTATATATACACAACATCGCATGTGCACACATCATAGATGAAACATGTACAACATATACAAGATATGCACAATAGTAGTACCACACATCCAAAACCGCACTGTCCTTACCAAGAAACCTTGCTTCCAATGTCTTATCCATGCTTATCCTAGCATGTCGTAGACCACATTCCTTTCATTTTGCTGATGTAACCCTCAGTATAAACTATACATAACATGGACATAATATAATCACATAATATCAACTCATAACCATATGATACTGACCTTGTATATTTGTCATGACTACTCTTCCCAATTGATTACTCATAGTCAGGAACTTCTTCATGCCATTCACCTGCATATGCAATCTTTCTACTACAAAAATTATTCTTGATGATATGTCAGAAAACAATATGCATACATACATATATATACATGTAAACATCAACATAAAACAATCATGATCCTGTCAGAAAATGACATACATATACATATAAACATCAACATAATCATGATCACAACATAATTGCTAGATATCAAGGTCAAGGTTATAAGAACTTCCTTTATTCATGCAACACATGCGAAACATTAAGAATAGTCATTCAAAATCATAGCCAAGGCATGTGATGCCTCAGATCCATTTACTTTACCTTCATGGCTACCTTTCCCATGACTTTACCACCACCATCCATTTACCACAATAGACCCAACCAGTCCAATCGACTATCATAGTCTTACGTTTTGTTGTGCTTACTCATGCACAAAGCTTCATCTAAGTCTTACATTACTTTTTGGGTACCACACGACTCTCCTCGAGCTCCATTAATTTGCTCTTTTCCCAACCAATTCCTAAGACTCTCAAATCAATAAAGGAAATACCGAGAAGAAAACAAGAAGAAAACCATGGAAAACCAACAATAATATGACACCACAAACAAAGTGGCATGATCATGCACTAAACATAACAATATTGTAAATCAAGTGCAAGAAAATCACAAAAGACCAAAAGAACAACACTAACAACATACACCATGACTCAATCCCCTTGCTTCCCAGTGATTCCAAAGGAAACCTCAACCTCAACCTTCTTCAAAATTTTATGGCAGTCTCTTTGCCATGTAATCCCTTGCATCATACTGCCATAAACACATAACTATCAGTGCATAAATAAACATAACAATACGCTAGATACCTTATCTTGTTGTGAAAATCATGTTGCCTTGCAACTAAACACATCCATTCCATCTCTCAAGGGACTCCAATCCCCTTAACAAATCCACCTGTAGCTAGAGACTAGCTAATATACCTGTCAAATACATGTCCATGAATATAGCACATATCCACATAATTTTAGACAAAACAAGGTTAAAAAGACTTCCTGTGTACAAAGCATTCATTTGTTTGGAAATAGGGTTTCCAAACATATCCCAAGGAATTATTGCCCAATTCCTTTCTTTTAACTTTTTACCTTGTTTCACGATGAAGCTTAGTTTTTTTTTTTTTGTTAGTTTGGTTCATGAACACCCTGGTCAGTGAGTGGTCTCTATGTCCATGGAAAAATATAGCCTAATCGCCCCTCGGCCTACTGGCAAGACCTAACCCCTAGGGCTTCGGGAAGAATCAACCCTGTGACCTCCCAATGATGAGCCACGATTTTTGACCAACTGAGCTAACCCTTTGGACTACGACGAGGCTTAGTTATATAAACACATCAACTATTACATTGTCACGCTAATACCAAGTATGTTTCTTGCAACTTCTCACACATATCAACCATATGTTTCAAATATCAAGGCAATATTATCTATCAATTTGAAATAAACCTTTACCAAGACTAACAATCATGTCATAATCCATAGTCAACTCATAGCCATTATACATAATGTTAGCACTATCACCTACTACACTCAAGTACATATCAATTATCTCAACACATATGTATAACCATCCTAAAAAAATATCATTTGAACACATACTCATATTATGCAATTCATCAAACATTCAACCAACTTGCAAACATACCATGTTAACTAAATCAACTACGCAACACAATCAAACATTCAAGTACCAAATATACGACATAAGCAAACTCATACCTTAATGTATGTCAGGGGAGGTTATATTGTCTACACAATTAATCTAGTTGCATGATAAAACTTCTCCACACGTCATCTTAAACATAAATAAGACCATTTTATCCATAACAATAACTAACTAACAAGTTCACATCGTAACTCATAAACAATTATCATTAATGCATAACAATCAGATATGTATGATCGGTCTAGATTAGTACAACACCATATCACAAATATGACAACTCATACCTAAATAGTGCAACCATAACAATCTGCATATGCCAAGCCCAGTTAACATAGTACATATAACATCAAGATCTTCAATGCAATGAACATAACCATCACTCATATGGCCAATCCAAATTACAACATCAAGATCTCAATGAGATAACCCTATTCATCAATTTAATAGCATATAACAACAATAAGATATATATCATTCTCATCAACAACATATAACCTAATCATAAAGTTATCTAACATAAAACAATAATAACAATGCATACAACTACATGTTACCATCATTCTTGACTATCTGACTCATGTGCATATGACTATGCTAATCAACTATCATCTGTCATGTACGTAACCATAGTCAAAATACAGGTACATAAACCTAATTTATATAACCCTAATGCATATAACAATCCTTAACCTACATACCTGCATGCCCAACATACAATACTTGTATGATGATCTACTCTTACCCCAAATTCCAATGCTGCAACCTCATTATGATGATTTGCATCTCCTGGTCTATCTCAGCCAACATATTAGCATCATAACAACCAATAGCACCATGATGACCTAACTTGCATACAATGACCTCACCAAACATTTTTGACCTACTATTCATGTGTAACTATAACCAAGACAATACATGCATAACAACTTCATATAGACATATAACACATGAGTACCAAACCATTAACACTTTATTCTAGCTAGAGTCTAGTCATCAATTCATGACGATATCAACTACACAAACCATGACCTCATGCATGACAACAACCATTACTCCATTGTACACATTTCCACATGCAACCATCAACATGCATAAGCAAAGCATAATCAACTACACATACGCATGAATCCATGTAGTCGAGCATAAGCGATCAATACTTGTAAACAACCTACAAGATTGATACATGTAATCAAAAATACAAGAATGCAAACTAACATACAAAAATGTAATCAAGTGACATACAACAACATGTAAATGACATATAAGAATATGTAACCATTCATATACTCATGATGGTGTATTCCACAAAATCGACATCAAGCTCCACATGACAACCTTACTACAACCATGATCTACATTATCTAATGCAACAAGCACATGGAATGCAAGTGTAAGAGACACACATGCAACTGACATGCATGCATGACCAACACACACCACCCATCTACCTCGATGGGTGAACCATACTCCGATACCACTCTATAACAGCCTCCTCCCATATCCACCCAAGTAACCATGCCAACTGGGGTAAACATGAGACGAGAGGTTATTATGATCAAATTTGACCTCCTATCTGACCTTAAGGAAGTGGAATCAATAGAGCATCACACACAATCATCCAACATCAGCAACATAACCCTTAAGAGACATGTGAGCCACTCATATAGCCTGTCGCTGGGTCCCACTGTTGTTCTAGATCTCTTAGGCCATAATCTCTCTCATGCTATGGGCAAGGGAGTGACTAACAACCTAAAGTTGCTCCTGCAGGCTTGCTTGATGGTGACCAAAGACCAAAATTTCCAGTTCTGTGCCAGCGACCCTAGGATTTAAGCCACTTTTTTAGGCGTAGAGCCTAGCCCATTGCCCATAATGGAGTGATAGCTTGAAATCAGTAAAAATATAGGGAAACAATGGTTCAAACATAATAAGTCGAATAATACCTTTATCAGATCCCTACTAGCCATGCTAGACATTTCATCAAACATATCATCAACATGTAACCTACATGTGTAAACAACATAATTAAGTGTAGGGATCTCATACTTATCTGAGAATCTCTATGAACCATTGTTCCCTCATGTCATTTGCTGCATTATCATCTATCAAGCCATAGATACACTATCCATTCATTTACAAGTAAAAACATGTTGAAAGCGATACATAGTTGTTGTCATGAAATATGCATATAACCAGCATAATAAGAACATAATTACCATAAAAATGTCAACCATCAAAATCCACATATACATCAATACATTTGAAGATGGAAATCAAGGGAATGAATTTTTCATTAATGAATGCAATAAACCTGGCAACTGGAGATGGAACTACCAGGTTTCATCCGACAATAGAATGGTTGAGCCAAATCTCTCTTTAGCCATTCACCCTTGTGCCATATTCCAAGCATGGATGTGGGACTCAACCCAAAAGAGCCAACCAAGGCATATTGTTGGGTCTCAAATGCAGATGCCAATTAGAGTTTCATTTACTATCAACCCGAGTAAGTAAACTTTGAGGATCATCCAATATATATGAACTTAGAGATAAACTAAGCTAGGTGAAGGAATGCCAAATCTCCCTTATAGGAGATATTTCATTGGCATCTCAAACACCTATTTAGTCATTTAATCAAAATGAAATCTAAAGGCATTGTGACAAGTGTAAGAAATATTAAAGCTCCCTTACAGGAGATTGCTCGTTAATATTTCTAATAATCTTAATCAAAAACTATTTAAACTAACGAAATTAAACATTAAATAACAAATCAGATTCATTAAAAGAAACATTAATACTTTCTTACGAAAGGTCATTCGTTAATATTTCAAACATATCAACCTAATGAAATTTACAAACAAACATAAAATGAAAGCTTACCAAAACAAAAGTGTACTTGCTAGACAATGGGAGACCTTCCAAGGATTTACAAGCACATCAAAAGAGAAGTCTTATGTAGAATATCAAAGAAGGTCCATTATATTCATCTTCAATTGAAATTTGCAATTACAAGTTCTACATCCCAAGAGGTTCTAAAATCTCCATTACAATGATTCCAAATTCTAACTTCTCATTACAAACTTATAATATCCTAAGGTACTAAATTCTAACTTCTAAATTCTAAATTCTAAATTCCAAAGTTACAAATGAAGGAGATAACACTCCTATTTATACAAAAGTTATGATAACAAACTCATAAATGTGGATCCACTATTCCCTCTTTAAATACACATATCTCTTAACCAATGGTGACACATAACCCTATCCTCCATGATCTTCTCCATGAGGTCCATGATCTTATCCACGAGGTCCATGATCTCCTCAAATTCGAATTTGAACATAGAGTGCCACATAAGGGTGCCTTAGAAGCTTCCTTTGTACCTACACATGTCAACAAACTCATTCTATTTATTAGGTATAAGTATATGGATATTATTTTCTAAAGTTTAACCACAAATTCTCTTAAAAATACTAAGAATTAATAATGTTTTGGAAAACACAATGATAACCCATTTAATGATGAAAGTGAAGCTTATGTGATGACATGGTGGTGGAATAGAGATGAGAAAATGTATGAATGGAGTGAAAGTGGATGTTGAATGGAGTGAAAGTGGATGTAGTTTAAGGATAATTCTTAGGCCCAACACATACCGAGGCTAAACCACCTCACCCTCATCAACATAAACTAGGTTTTACCATAATCAATCCTGGATCACTAGTATAACAAAATGAACACATCATAATATGCTTTAGCATGATCTCCACCTGATCGCTATGTCAAACAAGTATGGATGCCACCAGATTTCTCCACGTACACCATGATGAATTTTCCTATCTCTTAGTCTCTTAGGCTTTACTGCAATCCAAACTCGAATCACTAGACCCTAAACTGAGACCCACTCTCCAATATTTACTGCACATCCCAAATGTAGGATTACTAGGCCCAACAGAGACCAAACCACCTCTTTCATTTACCATATATGCTGTCATTAATCGGAAAGGATTCCTAGGCCCACAGAGGCAACAAAATCCTAGCTTTACCGCAGCCCACAATTTGGCTCACGGATCACTATGCCAGTGGCTTTACCGTGATCTACAGTCTGGTTCAGGGACCACTAGGCCATGTGATCTATCATTCAGAGATCCACCCCACTCAGCTTCAAATCCATCCGAAAATCTAGCTCAACCAAAACATGAGAACCCCATCACACCATGGCTATCTGGAAATGGAAAGGCTAGGCTAAAAACACTGTCACACCTGGAAAAACCCATGCCATGATAGAAAATAACCACATGCAATACAATGCATGCCAAATCTAGCAGGGAAACTACACATGCAAGTCGATACCTTCAATGAAGCCTACTGTAGTTACTTGATACTACCATTCCTTGCTTGAACTTTTATTCCTCTCACATTATTTTCCTTTCTTGCTCTAATGCCAAAATGCTCCAAGAAAACTCTAAGTGTCCAACAATATGAGGGAGAGAGAGGGAATACTGAGAGAGTTCCAAAACTCAACTGACAAAAGGTTACACTGACCAAGCTTGCCAACTAATCCTTAGAAGCCTTTTTATCAATAAAGCCTCTATTTTCTTCATTTTCCTCCTCACGTGCAACCTGTGGCCTTTCACCTTTCTTTTCTCCTAATTTCCATTATTTCCATAAATAAATGTGCCAAAAATGCCATTTACCTTTCCAAAGCCTTAGCCATTGCCTTTTCTAATTTCCTTAGCCATAAATAACCAAATGAACACCCCCTAGGATGTCTTGCCCAACATTCATCTTGGAATAAGTGTCCCATCAATCGTTGTATTTATATATTTTTACATGAGTTTTTTAACCAAGTGTGTTACATAGAAAATGGGGAAATTAAGAAATAAATCCAAGAGCTACTCTGAAAAGGGCACATCTGACCAAGTTCCTCACCCTATGGAAGCCCAATTGTGCTCACGTGGAACAAATATGGAACCTAGCGACTCTACATTAATTATTAGGCCTTAAACAAGATCACAGTCAGGAACCGATACCTGATTCCCCATAGTGATGACCTTGTTCACCAACTCAAGGGCCTAATTACTGAAGCAAGATTGATTTGAATTTCGGATACCACCAAGTCCCAATAGTACCAACTTATTTGTGGAAGACAACTTTCAAGTGTAAGTAGGGTCTTTTTGAATGGTTGGTCATGCCATTTGGTTTGACGAATTCCCCAACAACTTTCAGGAGGTTGATGGATGATATATTGAGGTCTTTCACCAATTGTTTTGTGGTTTTATATGTAGATTATATCATCATCTTCAACAAGAGTTGGGTAAAACACTTGTGGCATATTCAACAGGTCTTTCACACGCAGTGGAAGCACAAAAATGATCCTTCGACATGGACAAAGGCCAATAACTAGGCTACATTATTGATGAGCAAGGTGTGAATGTGGATCCAACCAAGATGTAAGTCATTCAGGATTGCCCAATCCCAATGAATGTAATAGAGCTTCACAGTTGCTTGGGCCTTGCTAACTTCTACCAAATATTCATGTTGGGATTCTTTTATATCAGTTGGACCTTAATTCAAGTGACCAAGAGTGGAGCAAAAGAAAAAGTTTTTTTGTTTGAGCCACAACAAAAGGAATTCGATGAACTAAAATACCACCTTTTCTTTACACCAGTCCTCAACCTAACAGACATGAAAAAACCATTTAATATTAATATAAACTCCTTTTACTATGCTATGGGTGGAATTCTTAATCAACAGGGATATTCAATGGCCTATTATAAAACTCTTTGATACTATTTGCAGATATCCTACTAGTAATGGAAACATTCTATTTTAGGGAAGGAGGCAATCATACACATTACTCACAGGCCTTTACAATTTATATGGACATAAGGGCAGTTGCAGTATGATCCCCATTAGAAATAATCCACGTACCTACAACATTTCCATTTTAACACAAAGTACAAGAAGGGTAGCACCAATCATGTCGCAGACTGCCTCAGTCAACCCTCGTTTGTGGAACGAGACCTTTCGGTGGCCACGTTTATACAAAAATGACTCAGAATTCATTGCCACATATTAGATGCTAATGGTAGGCAAGCATGTTCTGGGATTCTACCTCCACGATGCACTATTTTGCTACCTGGGACACTTTTATGTTTCTTTAAGTGAGTGTGCCAAGATGATCGAGGATGCACATTAAATTTGAGTAGTAGGACACTTTTGTGTAGAGAATATCATAGTGGAAATGTTACATAAGTATTTTTATTGGTATAAAATTTGATAAGATGTTGGAAAATTGATTAGGTCCTACATCGTCTATGTCATTGCCAAACCATCCATTAAGAAGCAACACATGTACTCCCCTCTGCCTACTCCTAACTAGCCTTGGGAATCCATATTGATGGATTATATGTCTCTCCTTCCTTCTAATAAGCATGGTAAATATTATGTGTTTATGGGAATTAATATGTTTTTTTAAGATGACCATTATAGCTGTCTGCAAGAAAAGTATCATAATAGAATCCACTACCAAAATATTCTTCAAATGAGTGTGGGTACATGTTTGGATACTATAGATAATCATATCAGTAGGGATAACAAGTTCCTAAGCATATTTTGGTCGAGCCTTTGGTCATTGTTTGACACCAAGCTCATCAACTGCCTTCCACCCTAGACTAATGGCCAAATAGAGGTCACTAATTAGATGACCGTGCACATTTTGTTCATGTATAACTCCAAGAATCCAAGAACATGGGGTGGGAGTCTCCCCTATTTCCAACATAACTATAACAAATATCTCCATAGCTCAATTGGCCACAACTCCTTTCAAGTGGGCTCAAGATTTCAATCCTTGGGCCCCAATGATGTCATACTACCCCTTGCAACTACACAAGAAGCATATACACATGTTTAATTTAGCGTTGACAAAACTAGTAAGTTTATTGAGCGAATTCATCACATTTGCTAACATTTCCATGATATCTTGTAAAAGGCCAATACTGAGTAGAAACAATGTCATGATCAACATTGGGTTCCACAAAAGTTTCAATAGGGAGACTAGGTTTGGTTGCAATTGTAGAAGGAATTAATTGTAGGGACCCATCAAGAGCTTTAGCCACTTCACTATGAACCTTACACCATCACCAAGGCTATGGGTGAAAATTATTTTGAGCTAAGTATCCCCCCTTAATTGGCCAACACCCAATGTTCAATGTGGACCACCTTCAACTATACTTTCCACCATTGTTACACACATCAGATTCATAGAGTAGATGAAATCAACAAAGATCAACCTATATTGAATTGAACATGCTACATTAATGTGATCATGGACACACATATTAAGAGCACTTGCTAACAAAGGATCCAACTATATCGAGTTGTCAAAGAGTATGAGCTCTGAACCAAGGCAAGTGGCTAATTAGGAGCCAAATTTAGTAGAAGCTTCCCCAACTAATGGAGGCACTCAATGTAATAGGACCATTTCTTCCTAAGGGGGGAAGAATGATCTCGGTGGATATCGATGAACAACCACTTATTCCATTGACTCATAGAGAATTTTTTTATTTTGGTATTTTTCTATAGTGTTTTAAGTCTCAAGATTTGGAGTCATTTTGAGGCCCTAAATGGTATTTTTTAGGTAAACAGACACTTGTTAGTCATAGAATCTTGAGCATAATCGATAAATGTACTTCTTGGTTAGATACATTTCCAATTTGCTACCGATCATACCAAACAAAATATTGTATGCCATAGTAATGACCTTGAGAGGTTGACATTCCAACTTACCCCATCGTGGCCCATGTCTTTTGGCACTTCATCTCCTAGGGTTAGGTTTTTGGATGTTTAGAATTTCTTATTGCTTCTTTATGATAAAAATGCCTCTGAGCCACATTGTAAGACAATTTGATAAAGGAGAATGTCCATCACGTCTCTTCTAACAGATAAGTTACCACCATTCAAGCTAGTTTGTTTTCATTATGTCTTTATACAATTTCTCCATTTTCTATTTATTAATAGAAATCAAGTTTCACTGTATCTCTGTGTTATGATTATAAATCTGTATATCATTTCATTCCCTTCATAAATTCATATTCATATATATATATATATAGCGAGAGAGAGAGAGGGAGAGAGAGAGTAGTCTCTACCATAATTTATATCTAGAGTCATCCTATAATAGTCAAACAATCTAGCCTTCTAATAAAAGATATGCCATAAGTAGCCTCAAGCATTCACAATCAAAGTAACAAGGTATCAAATGATCTGGGTAGTGAAAGGTGTGAGATCCCTATGATGTTTCTTAAATCTTGTATAAGGTTTCTAGCTAGTGAAAGGTGTGAGATCCCTTCAATATTTCTTAAAACTTGTATAAAGGTTCTTAATGAGCTCCACATAATATCAATTCCAATACTTATGTTTCCTAGTTCTAGCCTTGGGTTTGTTCTATCATCATCCAATTATGCTTAGTTTATGTTACCTTCAAGTGAAAATCCATGTGATCTCAATATGTTGCATTTAAAGAAGATTTTTTTTTGTTGTTGTTGTATTTATAATATAAAAAAGTTATGAAATACAAAAACAAGGTTTAGAAACTAACCTATAACCAATGAAACATAATGTTAGCACTCCTAAAATTCCTAAGCTCTCTCCTCAAATTGCTCGATGAAAGGGGAAAATATGTTGCATGGTTTGTTGGATAACAATATAAGGTTAGGGGTTGAGTGAAAATTCTTAAGACTGTGTATGCCTTCCTAAAAACATTAACTTGACATAGAGTTGGTATATTGCATAGTGGTTTGAAGAATGCTAATGTTATAAGCTCAAAAGTGCATACATGTTTTAAAAATACATATGTGCTTCTAAGAATGTGAGTACATTCATGAGTATGCATTTTCTTGCACATCTTATTGTCGCTTTTTGTACTATTAACTTCATGCAAATGCTTAAAAATAACTTGTTCAAATCAACATGTTTAAAAAAGTAACATAAATTTAAAATGGATAAAAATTTACAATATCATTACAATTACAAATATAACATCTCCCGATAAAAAGCCATATAATTGAATAGAGTGTAATATTACCTAAAAATAAATCTAAATCTAACCAGCATGACCATAATAATATTGCAATAATAAACCATCTCAATCTTTCTATAAGGTTTTAGATTTTTTTATAACTAGAAAAAAAAATACTTGTTAAATTTTTTAATTTTTAATATATGAGAAATTTTTGACCCAAAAAAACTAAAAATCAATTAAATAACTAAAAAAGTATTATATCAAACAATGAATTTTGCAAAGTAACAAGTGAAGACCTAAAAATGCTTTCCCCAAACCTACGTTTAGAGCAGGTGGGTGTATAGTTTTACAAATGAACCATGACGTATTTAAAAATCCCCCGCAAGAAATCTCGCTGAAAGTAAGATGCTGTAATTCCGAGCCAACACTAATTCCGAGAGAAGAGAACAATTCAGGGGAGGTAAATCTCCACGTTACTTTAACCCAGTCAAAATAGAATGGTATAACTACTTTATTTTTTTTATTTATATTTGGTTTTTGTTAATATTGTAATTAAAATATATATATTATATTTTATAAATAGGTTATTTTGGAATAAGATTTTTATGATTTTAATTTAATTATTAAGTGGGGATAGAAATTTAATTTTTATAAAATATTTTTAATTAATGAATTTAATTAAATGGAAAAAATGTCATAATTACTTTGAAAATAAATCTCAAGCTTTGACTTTATATTTTTTTTGTTAATAATGTATTTAAAATATATAATTATGTCTATTTTGGAATAAGATTTTATAATTTTAATTTAATTATTAATAATTATTAGGTGGATGCTAGAAATTTAACCTCTATAGAATATTCTAAAATATTTTTTGTTGATGATGATGATGATGATGGTTAACGTCCACTGAGACCAAAATTTGGTCTATTGGACCTAAAGAAACAAATTATTTAGTTTGATTTAAGATTTTATTCCTATGCTCAAAGAGCTTGGAGAGAAACCTTCCGAGCTCACTATAAAAGAACGAAGCAAAACATAGATAATAGTACCATATGTGTTTGAATCCTCCCAACATGAATTTGCATTTGGATCCCGCTCTCTAACTTAGAAATACTCTTATAGGAAGCAATAGTGCATATCAGACAAAGTACTCTTCATTAAAAGCTCGGAATGCAAGTCCAGTTTCATAAAAAATATCTATTGGAAGCACAATAGTGTAACTTCCAATCTAAATCTTCATACAAAAATTTCAGGACCCTTTCTAAAAAGATGAAAGGGTCTATAAATACTATCTAAACTAACTAACTATGAAATAAAAATGTTGTGAACTGGTGTAACCAAATCACAAATACATGAAAATCTCCCCGAAATAGATATGCTTGCAGTGGGTAAGGATGGTTCAATGTTTCGGGTGACTATCTTTTGGCTTGAGTTGACATATGGCAAGCATTGGCTGCAACGCTAGGGGATGACTCATATGCAAATGCAGCTGGGCAGTGTAGGTGGCAACAATAATTTTAGGAATCATGTAACCAATTGCATCGGTCAGGCATTTGATTGCTGTCCTTTGACTGTATGGTTTCACAAGGAAGAACCAAAAGGTTTCCCATGTCAATGCTTGGATGCCCACAATTAATGTCTGCCTCTTTTCCAGCTCTTGCTTCCATGTCTGCTCCAATGCTTTGACTGATGGTAATTTTCCTGGGGTACATTCTGAAATTAAATTTGACAAATAAAGAGTATTATTAATTAATTCCACTAAATTACCAGTCGTTGATCTACATCTCGATGTTGCCCTTTTTGCCTTCATCAATTGAGTTTGCCACTCAATGAAGAGAATTTCCTTGTGTGATTCCAGAATTTGAGGCGAATTTGAGGCAGATTTGCAGGTTGCCCTTCCTTAGTTTCTTGCCAAGAAAGAAACTGTGTTAGTGTCTCATCTGCCTGCTCCAACCTTTGCCTGTCGTCAACCGGCTTATTAATCATGGATGAGGAAATCTCACAGAAGGGAGGAATAAGAGAAATATTATACATAGCAGGTTCAATCGAGTAGATAATGCTTTGGTTATTTGGAGAGCCTCTGATTTGAATTCCTCTATCTTAGGAAATTCCTTGTACCTTTCTATTTGTAATGACAGTTGAGCAATCTGTTCATCTTTCAATTTTCTCAATTGTTCATTCATTGTCTTTAGCTTGTTCAATGCTTGATACAACTCTTTTTGCTTTTGAACTGCATGTTGGTCTATCCTCTATTTCTCTTTAAGCAATTTCTCATTTAATTCCTCGTTTGATTGCTTTTATGATGCTAACTGTTGTTCTAACTGCTCTATCCTCTGTTGTTTTTCCTATACCTATATCTCTAGTGAGATGATTGCTTGATCCTTTTCTTTAAGCAAATTGCTGACTTCCGATGCCTTATCCATAGTAGCTGTTGTGTATGCCTCAGCATACTGAGAGAGCTTAGTAAGATCTTTGGAAGTGTTGACTTCCTCTCTCCATACCACATTAGTTTTCTCCATCTGTGTAGGTAAAAGAGAAGATTAATCAAGTTTTCTCTTTTTTCTCTATCTCTTTATTACAGCCATATCCTTAGGGTTGTAGAAAACATCTAAGGATGGTAGTTCTTCTACTCGCAAAACAATCTCATCGGAAGGGTTTTCTGGAATTATTTCAACATCTGTCTAAGTCATGGGTGGGCAGCTAGTTCCTTCAGATGGAACAGTATTAGTCGTTGTCTTTTGTCCAGTTATTGCTTCAGGAGTACTAAATCCCTGCAAGATCTCAGTATTGCTAATAATTGAGTCAAACTATTGCCATTCTTTGAGTAGTTTGGGATCAATATGAACGTCTGAATCAATAAGTTCACCGCCCTTTTCTTGTTCTTGCTCCTGCTATGGTTTTTTTCTTTCTCAGGAATTTGTTCTACTACAGGAGCTTTATCAACAACTTGTTGTTCAATTTCACCTGATTAGACTGTCGGGGTTGTGGCTAATAAGTCTAGAGGCAGAGCTTGCAACCTCTGGTCTCTAAGCATACTAAATGTTTCGAGTCCTTCATCTTGATACCTCATCCTGGCCAATGTTTTAACTTGAAATAATGATTCAGCTAAGGAAAATAGATCATCGAATTCATCGACTTTATGATCAAACTTAGTAAGTTTGGCTTGATACATGACATTATAAGTAACCTATTTTGGATCATATGGCTTGTTAGGAATGGTGGCCAGATTCAACATTAGTATCTTTTATGTCTCCTTCTCTACATCCTTGTAGTCATGTAGAGTAAAAATGCCACACAGTAAAGGGAAGTTTGGCCAAATATGCTTCTTTGAATCCTTTAGGGTTCTAGATGTCCCTTCTACTGTTATTTGGTAGGCCAACTCCCGAGCTAACAATTTATCAGGCACACACAAGAGAAGAACATGGGGTTTAGTAAGGCTACCAAAAAGCCGTATGTAGGTAAATTTATCCTCCCCGAACCAACTGCCTACTGCTGTTAAATCAACTTCTGCTTTCGAGGATATCCTTGGAGCACGTTTATTAACAATAGAATAATATACAGGGAGAATAAAACCATTGCAAATTTTATACAAATGATTTTTGTAATTTTCCTTCCATAATTGTTGGTGGTAAATGTGGATTATATTTGGGTCTTGAGGAGTCCATTTCCACCCAAGTATTGGATATTCCGAATTAAAGAAAATAGTATCCATAATATAAGAACTATAATAGAACGGGGGAATAATCCAGTAAGTTTTATGCACATTTGTTTTGTACTCTAAAATTGTTGTAACTAGTTTATCGGAAAAGATATTAGCCCAATCCATTATATCATAGTTGATTCAGCTTCCATTAGGGGTACCATTTCTATGATGAATTTGGTCGAATCATATATTCCCCACATCCTACACATCATTGCCCCGACATAATAATAAGGGGAAGCCAAAGAGTCAACAGAGTACTTACCCGATGACTCATGCTTGTGCTTTTCGGGAAAATGTCTCCATGTTGGAAATAATACTGAGAGGGGGGGGTGAATCAATATTATCACATTAATAAAACTTTTTCATTTACAAACTCTGGTTCATATATGCTACTTCCAAAACTTTTTATGATTAAGTTAATTGATCTTCAATGAGTGCATTAGAACATTATCAACCATATTATCAGTTAACAGATGCAGTAACATAGA